>CAAKHB010004450.1:34383-94295 GCA_901007665.1 Aeoliscus strigatus
CCCCCCCCCGCCTGTGTACGCCCACACACTGAAACCGATCTCTCTATCTCTGTGTGTGTATGACTCCAGCACCAGCTTATGCTCATCTGCAGCTGTGGCTGCTCTTTTCACACTTGACCTGTTCACAGAGTTGATCACATCACTGCAGCCGGAACACGACTGACATAATAAACCTCTCAATGGTTGTTTCACTACAGGGTTAGACTCACTGCTGCATGGATGAAGGCACCACATATTATTATCATTTACATTATTGACACCATTATTTACACCTTACCTGTAGAAGTGAGAAAAACGTGTGAGATTTGATATTAGTGATTTTTATTTTAATGTTCTTATTATTTCCCAGCATGTAATGTCACCATCCACAACCGCTGTCGAGACACCTTACCAAACTGCGCCAAAGTCAAGCAGAGGGTAAGACACACAACCAGATTCTCTTTACCGAAACATCAGCGAGCTCAGATGATTTATCTGGAGCTTAAATTTGTAATTTCTATGAATGTGCAATAACACAGGTCAACTTACCATTAGGTTACGTTAATACATGTAAATATCACTATGTGTAATACTGTCATCACTATCATGATGTAAACATCCTTACTGTATACTGTAGACTAGATTATCTGGTACATATTGTGGATTGCATGCTGAGTTAGAGTCTAAAGTACTTTGTTAACTGTAAATATTGCATGTGCACACTCTCTATTTATTTCTAATACAACACTTTCAACTGTCCCCGCTGTGGGACAATAGAGGCTGATCTTATGTCATCTTATCTTTGGGCCGTTCACAGCATATACGTTTCTGTACAGACAACAGTTCACAAGAGTCACAGACACGTACATGATGAGGTCTAATTAGAGTTCTGACTGACTGCTTCCTCTGTTAAGAAGACCAGTGTTTGACTCCTGTCACGTCTCATTTACACCAACTTGCATATTTCCAGCAGTCATGAAGGGAGGTTGATTGGTTGATTCATCGTGTTTGTTCTGTGTCTCCTTCGTGCAGCAGCAGAAGACAGCGCTAATACGGAATAACTCAGCCTTGCAGAATGTCACCTTGCGCACAAAAAGTGAGAAAAATAATCTTATGTAACCCTGAACATTTGAATCTATTCTGTCTCCTTCTACTTGAACTGTTTGTCCATTCTGTTTTCCCTGATCTTTACTTCCATCCATCAGTCTGCTGGTCCTCCATGATGTTGTTCTCTTTCTTATCAGACTCCTCATACGTCCACTTGTCTTTGTTCTGTTTTATATCAAACATGGATCACCATACTCATCTTTTTCAACATACATCTCTTATCACATCCTCTCCTTTCCTTCCTCCACTACTCGCAATATCCTCTCCCTCCATAGCTCCCGGAATGCGTGAACGTCCAAGTTCAGCCATTTACCATTCAGACAGTCTCCGGCAGTCTCTTTTGGGGTCACGTCGGGGTCGCTCCAGCCTGTCTCTGTCCAAGAGTGTCTCCACCAATAACATTGCTGGGTGAGCTTCTTTTTCATTTGCCAGTATCATATCAGCCGTCAGGTGTCATCATAACTGGATTTACATTCAGTGTCACTGTTGCATATAAATATGTTTGTTCCATCATTTTTTGTGCCTTCTGAAGTAGAGGAGATAAACAGAACTTGACAAGAGTCTAAAGATGAGCCTGTTCTTTTATCAAAAAGGAACAGCAGTTATATACCCCTCTCTGAAATGTGGCTGAGGATTCCCAACATGAGACTTAACTGCAGCTTAGTTTCACCACCAGCCATGTAAAGGTGTCTGGTAATGTAATGACTGCGTGCGTGTGTGTGTGTGTGTGTGTGTGCGCGTGTGTGTGTGTGCCGTAGAACCCTGAATGACGAGTCGCCCCTGGGACTTCGCAGGATCCTCAGTCAATCCACGGACTCTCTCAGCTTCAGGGCCAGAGCCATGTCAGTGGAGTCTCTCAATGATGAAGGTATGAGACCCTTTCAGTTTGAATTATAGTGATTATAATACAGGCCAGAAGGCCATAGAATTACAAGTTACAAGTTATACTAGTAATTATAGTAGTAGAACTATTTCAATTTCTTTATGTCTGTAATGTGACTAATTACATCAACTGTTTCAAATGTTCCTACAATGCATCTAGTTAAAAGATCTCTTAAGAATTTGAAAATACACTGTTGTAGCAGTTTGTCATTCCTTTCTCAGACGCTTTTATGACGTTGTCCTCTGTAGACAGCTACTATACGTCAGTGCTGGAGGAGATGGAGCTTGAGGGTGAAGACTTTAAGGCGGACTCATGGAGCATGGCAGTGGACAGCAGTTACTTACAGACACACCGTAAAAATGTCATCAAGAGACAGGATGTCATCTATGGTGAGACATTTTCCCGGGATTCAATTTGACTCAGGGCACTTCAGTGTTTGAGGGTTGAAGGCGTGAACGCCAGGTGAATTGGTCACTCTGAAAATGACCGTCGGTGTGAATCGTCAAATCAAGTCAGACCGTATTTGTTCTAATAGAAAAACAATACTCACCTGAGCAGCTTTTAGCAACAGAGACAAGGAAGAACTTCCATTGTCTGTCTGTCAACATGAGTGGGCACCACCTCACCAAACAATTACAGAAAATGAATGAACGAATGACGTTCAGATTTGATGCATCACATCAGTACAGTGTTTACATGCATGAATCTCAGATTATAATATTGTGCCAGTTTTAGTTTAGAAAAATAGCAGCTGTGCAGTTTGACACCTCTCCTTGCATTGATGGGTACAGTCTATCTCATGGTTGTGATGTGGGTGGGTGTCCTGCTCAGAGCTCATTCAGACAGAGGTGCACCACATGCGGACGCTGCGCATCATGGAACGGGTGTTCCGACAGGGCATGCTGGAGGAGCTTCAGCTGGACCCCAACACGGTGCACGCCATGTTCCCCTGCCTGGACCAGCTCGTCAACATACACTCCCATTTTCTGGCTCAACTTCTCCTGCGACGCAACAGCAGCCTGCAGTCTGAATCCAGCTATAATTTCACCATTCACCGGCTCGGGGACATACTAATGGAACAGGTGAGTGACATGTGTTCTGGCATACAGAACCTACAACAGATTGGTCATTCACACCTGCCCCGATGTTTAGCGCTGCAGTGATAATCAGCAGTTCACCTGGCAGCTGTCTCATGAAAAACAAGAAATATCCACATTCTCTACCTTGTGTATATGACTATGTGTGTGTGAACTGGGACACAGTTCTCAGGTCAGTGTGCAGATGATATGCGGAAAACCTACGCTGAGTTCTGCAGTCGCCACTTGAAGGCCGTCAAACTGTACAAGGACCTGCTGGCCAGAGATAAAAGGTTCCAGTGCTTCATCCGGGTGAGACAGATGAAAAACTATGAATAAACCTTTTATTTTAGCCACTGAACTCCTATTACTGGAGATATGTTGTCAGATATGACTCATTGTTGACTTTCTCTCTCTGGACAGCGGGTGACTCGGGGTCCCTGGCTACGTTGCCATGGCGTTCAAGAATGCATCTTGTTGGTGACTCAGCGAATCTCCAAGTATCCTGTTCTTGTTCAGCGCATTCTGGATAACACCACTGGTGAAGTACTGCCATCACGAAAGCTCTGACAACATCAAGTGTGATAGCCTAAAGGACATTTTGCGTACATGCAAACCTGCAGCACATTTGTACGCTCGACAAGAACTGTCACCTGCTTGAACTCCAATTCATTCCTACATTGCGTGGTTTGAGTTTGCCAGCCTGCTTCCTTCTCTTTATATGATATAAGTTAACCTGTCAGGATATTTTGTCAGGATAAGTATTCAACTTGTCTGTGCAGTCGACCCTCATGATGTTTTCGACATGATCGTCAATCAAGTTTTTCTCTTCTAGATGATGAAGAGGAAGCAGCATATCTTTCCATGGCTCTGACGATGGTCAGAGAACTTCTGAGCTCAATCGACCAACAGGTACTACTCACTAATACTACTTATCAAAGAAATTTCTTCATTTGCCGGCTGAGGCCGAGTGTTTGAGGGTGGGATGGGACACATTTTATTATTATTATTATCCATTTATTGTGATATCATACTACACACACGTATTTCCAGTTTTTGTGTAATCCTGTTGACAGGCAGACTTTAGGCTTTTATACACCCACAGCCAGAACTAAATTGTTTCTTTATTCATACATATTCATTCTCTTTTATGCCTTCTAAATGTGAAAGTGTTTTTCCTGGTTGGCAGATGGAGGAACTGGAAAAGACCCAGCGGCTCCAGGAGATCCAGGCTAAGTTGGACCAGCGAGCTGAGGCCAGAGTGAGAGATGGTGGGATATTTAGACCAGGAGAGTTGCTCCGCCGCAGACTCGTCCATGAAGGGACCCTGTTATGGAAAAACCCAGGATCCAGACTCAAAGGTATATTGTTACTATATATTACTTTAAGAACCAGTATGTACCATTAGTGAACATGTAGTCTGCAGTGCTGCAGATATTTATTCTTACTTCTTCTTACTACCAATCTACTGTAAAATCTGAATTCATAGACGGCATGTACCGTACTAGATGGTGTTCTCCACTGCCAAACTAACATGGTTGAATGTGTAAGCAGGCAACACAGCACTGAATGTACAATTGGAAAGCAAAGTCAGAGTCTAAAACTAAAAATCATTCTGGGCTTTTTGGAAAATTCAGTAACTGAAAAATAGACTTTCATATGTGGTGTTACATTTAACATATTGTGTGTGTGTGTGTGTGTGTAGATGTGCAGGTCTTACTGATGACAGACATCCTGGTGTTTCTGCAGGAGAAAGACCAGAGGTACATCTTTCCATGTCTGGTAAGACAACATACTCACACACACGTTCCGGCAAAGACAAACGAGAAACTGCAATACCTGTCTCTCTGTCACACGTATGTGTCCAGGACAAACCTCCGGTGGTGTCACTTCAGAACCTGATCGTGAGGGATATCGCCAATCAGGAGCGAGGGATGTTCCTCATCAGTGACTCTTCACCTCCAGAGATGTACGAGTTCCACGCAGCCTCCAAGGAGGACAAGAACATCTGGATACGACAAATCCAGCGCACCGTCAGCAAGTGGGAATACAACTGAATGTTCTGTTTTCCACAAAATGGAAGCTCCATGCATGTGTTTAATGTTAATTTGTTATTTTCATGGGTTGTAGCATCAGTAGCCAGAGATTATTTTGGAGACGAAAGAAATGATTGGAAGCATTCGTGTTTTTTTATTTTCTGCCAACAACATTTATCTTGGTGACGTTTGTGTCACTGATGTGTGTATCCTGTGCTGGTGTGTGTTCAGGTGCCCGTCAAGAGAGGAGTTTCCTCTCATAGAGACAGAATACAAAGCTCATCTGAGGAGACTCAAAGGTCAGAGGTTAACTCCATGCGTTTGTGTTAAAATAATTTCGGTCAGCCGATAATAACCACCATCCATCGGTGCCACTGGTAATAACACGTGAAGGTCTTTATCATTATGTGCCACAAAGGAGGAATATCTCTTTAGGGACCAATAGAATAGAGAATGACATTTAAAAAAGGGAGATCCAAAGTAACACAGTTGAACCTGATGCACCTCATCGTGATGATTACTAAGAATTTATACATATTTCCGATGTGGATCAGTATGTTGTGATAGCACTGGGGATTTGTTGTCATGTGATTTGTGTCAGATACTGGTTCGACTGAATCATTCTCACACAATCTCCGCAGCTGAGCTGCAGCAGAAGGACAGAGAGATGCTGGAGCTCCTGCAGGAGAGAGTGAGTCTGTTCTTTGAGCTGGCGCAGGTGAAGAGCTGCCAGGACGACCTGCAGCCGCCAATCACGCGTTACTTGTTCAGAGCTGACACACCCCAAGCTCCACGTGCGGAGAAACTCCTCCTGGATGCCACAGTTGAGGGTAAAGCACCCTAAAGTTCCTATGAAATTACTTTGTTGAATTTGGTATTGAATAATCGCTTAAAAATCAAATTCAACTGGGCTGGTGGCAAAAAGAACATTAATTCTGGTGACAAGTTCTTGCATTCTACGCCAAACAAATGGGTGGTTGATTTTTGTGTATAACATGATTTGAGCATTTGCAACTAGTAGCAGAAGTGTGCTTTGTTGTCGTTACTATATTGTCATTCATAGAGAGCGGCATCCTCTCCTTATTGTTTTATGTTTGTTTTTAGTTTTGGCTTCATTTTTCTGTTTTTCTTCTCTTTTACTGAACGATTACGTTGCATTATTTTTATTTTAGGAATTTGAGGAGATAAATTAAACTATCTATCATTATACATTCAATGGTTTAAGTCATGAACTGTGCCCTCCGGCAAAATACAAGATTGTTAGCATATATAATACAAGCATATAGCTAAAACTCAAAATACTAAACAGTCAACAATATCCTTTATTTACTATTCAGTCAGTCCCTGTTTTGACGGTTGTGTGTTTCCACAGTGGACAGACTGAGTGAACTCCTTCTGGGCACAAGCGTGGATCTCCCTCTGCTGTGCCATCACAGCCACATGGACGAGGCAGAAACCAGTGAGTCACTGAAAGAACTGAACATCGCTTCAATGTCTCATAAAGTCAGCAGGACAATAACAGAGCAACATCCAACGTTCATGAGCAAAAATAACCCCCCTATCATAACATCCGCACATTTTATAGTGTCTGCTGTTTGTCTGTGTATAGGTGACCTGATGATCAATGGGGCTCTTGATGTCTCTGCCACAAAGGTGAGTTGGAACATTGATACGTGAGCAGAGTCTTCATCGCCAACAAGCACCTTACGTTTTGGAATGAGGGGTAAACATGACGGTCACCAGTTTTATTCCTGTCAACAATGACTCACAAACAACAATTCAAACAATGTGATTAGTGTCAAAATGCAGAATCCAAACTATTTGTTATTCCAAATGATGATGAAATATTTGTTCTGCTTTTCAAAGGACTGTATACAGAGGCAAGAGAAGCCATCACCCATGGTAAGAGGTCACTGAAGAATTCAGACTGAGTGTCTTGAGTGACAGTAGCTGTGTTTAAGTTCTCACACTCACAATCTACTTATTGGCTTTACAGACGGCCAAAGTCAAGAGACATGACTTTCATGGGCTTTGTATTATTTGTCACATGATGTGTGTGATGCAAAAATCCACCTGACAGAACAGTTTTGGATATCCAACATATTTTTTAATTACGCTTGAGTACTTGTCTGATCCAGAACAAGTTACCATGGTAACTAGTACTTGTAACTACTTAAACACGCCAGTGATGGAACTTTCCCTCAAATGATCCAGAACCAGAAACAAAGCCAGATAGTCAATACTCTGCATGTATTTGACAGGAAATCTGCCAGAAGCTGATTAACCTCAGCGTGTACCTCCACGCACTCCAGGTGAGTATGTTTCTCTGCATCGCTACAACTAGAACTCCTCAGTACTCTCACATTATTAATGCACAGTAGCAGAATTACATTGGTTATCATTGGGATTTATTGATAAAAAATATGATTAGTATATGGAAAGATACTAAAACAATGTGTTAAAGTTATTCAACGTGCATCTGTTCCCTGTGTGATGTAGCTATACAGAACCACTCATCTGACACAGAACTGTTTGCACATATTTATTTCTGAATACTCTGGAGGAACATCAGCATGGACAGAAATTCTTGATCGCTTCCTGCAGGCTGCTGTTATCAAACAAGACTCCATCTTGGAGTTGCTGCTGCAGCCGCAGGAGCCGACAGCTACCGGAGGAGTGTGGCACCCTCACAGGCGAGATGGTGGAAACCGTGAGTCCGGTGCGGGGTCAACCATTGGAGAGCTGGCTCTTCTGCAGAGACAACACAGTCTGCTGCAGGAGGAACTGCTGAGACTGAGAGATGCTGAGAGCCGGTTTAAGGACAGCGAACGGGCCCGGGCCAAGCTGGAGAGGCAGGTCCGGCACCTGAAAGTGTGCAGCGGACCCAGACTGGCCTCCCAGGAGAACGAGGAGCACTTGTCTCAAGTGAGTTTGCCATCACCATGTCTGCGAAGGTTCAAAGTAACTTGCTGTGTTAACTGGACTTGTTGTTTGCCTGAAGACGTTTCACCACTCTTCTTCAGTTCTACACTGACGAGTGGAGTTCTGCTACTTCGTCATCTTCCAAGGACCGACTGTCCTTTAGGTGTAGGTGGACAGGCGAGGTCTGTCCTGGGGAAACGTTTCTCCTCTGCTGGACAGCGTGCCCGGGTGTTCTGTCCTTCAGGGGGACAAGTTTCTGCCTCAGGGTGTTGCTGGGTTTGACGTGAACGGGGATGTGACGTTTGATGAAGATCCTCCCCACTGTGCGACTCTTCCTCCTGGTGTTGTTTTCTTCTGATATCCTCACGTGTGAACATGATGCTGAGGTCCACTACATGTGTTTTTCGTGAGGGCTTTAACATCCTGGATGGATCCTGATTTTAACTCAAGTGGGGTCCACTATCTGAACCAGTGGGTGGGTGTAGTTCCTCTGACGGAGCAAATCTCACATTGTGGCAAATCTCTATATGGAAGAAGTGAAGAACAAACTTAGCCCAGCATACTAAAGTCCAACGTTTGTTCGGACATGGATAGACACATCGGTACAGTTTTCACTGATCTCTGTATTCTTGTTGAATCTGAATCTTTGCAGTCAGGGAGGGAGGTGTCACCACGGGCTGAATCTCCATCAGCCAGCCAGGAAGCCGTCAACCCATCTGACGACCCCCAGGAGGGTAGTGATCTGGAGGTAGACATGATGTCAGATGACGATGAAGGGACAGCGTCTGTGTGCTCCAGAGGTACGTTGTCAAACACAACACACACTACGACAGTGACGTTGTGTTGTCTTTGGCTGTTTGTTTGTCTTTATCGAGCAAACAGAACAGCTGCTGGTTTGCTTCTCACCAATTACCTTCTGAACAAGGACAAGGAAAGCGATTACAAAGTGTTACAGTCAAGACAGCATTCACATTCTAAGGACATCTAAACTGTATCTAGGACAAGGAATGTCAAACCGTTTGTAGAACATTACATCTTCCAGTCAGTATTTCATTTCATCAACAGAAGTAGCCTGGAAGACCAGAAAAACAGCAAGATGTTGGGTCTGGGGACTCAAAAATGGCAGGGCTCAATCCAAGGGGCGGGATAAACGGCTGTCTGCACACAATGAGAAGGGTCTTCTAACGAAGGAGGGAGCCAGCGTCTTCATTTACATGAGGCAGAGACCGACAGGGCCGACGCATGAAACAACTGTAACTCTGTCGTCATTAGGTTAAGCCCGCCCACCAACTCTATAAACAATGTGATTGGCCCGAGGCTACAGCAGAGCTCAGTGAACATACCAAACATATTCTTCACATGACCAACACCCACTGGAAGGCTGTTGCTGCGTTGGTTTCACTGATTATAACTATACACAACATATTTCTAATATTTATATAATGCATATTTACTGAGGCACAAATTGCACTTATAATGCAGAATAAATGCAGTGTAGGGGAGTAAAAGCCTTTTGAGAGCTTTCCCATAGTGGTAATCAAATATTATTCATCAACCCTCAGAACCATTTTTTGGAAGTGTGCCTGCAACTGGTTGAGCAGCAGTGTTGGAGCTGTGCAGGTTTGAGTTCAGTTGAAATGGATCAAATCAACGTCAAGAAATAACTTCTTGTTGTTGCTTTCTTTTTCAGATTGTCAAGTTATTCCTGAGGAGATTTGATCTTGATTGTATTTAATAAAGCTAATGAGAGTAAAGCTTCAGGCATATTGTTGACGTTGCCCCCGACAACAGGCTACTGTGACAAAAAGCACATATTCAATCTTTCTGCTAATATCTATTTGTCAGCTTTGCTTTTCAGTACAAGGTTTGTAAACGTGTGCTAATTTTTAGTTTTTTTTTTTTAATCTGTGACTTCTGGAGCAAATGGGCGGCAAAAAAATGACTATTATATCTTTATATCAACCTAAATCAATAATAGTAGAAATATTTAGATATTATGCACTCCAAATATTCTCTACGATTTAGAATAAACTACTATTTCCAACCAAGTGAAACGTGAGAAAAATGATAATGAACATTTCAGTTTGGTTATTTATCACATTTGGTTGTTATTTGTCACAGACTTTAGCTGTTCGCTTTAAACTCAGTTGTTAGAACGAGTCCTCTCACATGTGAACCAGTAAATAGAACAACGGGGAATTTACAAAACCCAAAACCAGTGAAATTGGCATGTTATGTAAATCGTAGATAACAGAATACAATGATTTGTAAATCCTTTTCAACTTATATTCAGTTGAATACACTGCAAAGACAAGATGTTTCATGTTCAAACTGAGAAACTTTATTTTTTTTGCAAATAATCATTAACTTAGAATTTAAAGGCAGCAACACATTGCAACGTTGGCACAGGGGCCTTTTTACCACAGTGTTACATCGCCTTTCCTTTTAACAACACTCAGTAAACGTTTGGGAACCGAGGAGCTTTTCAGGTGGAACTCTTTCCCATTCTCGCTTGATGTACAGCTTCAGTTGTACTTTACGCTTCATAATGCGCCACACACTTTCAATGGGAGACAGGTCTGGACTACAGGCAGGCCAGTCTGGTACCCGCACTCTTTTACTACGGAGCCATGCTGTTGTAACACGTGCAGAATGTGTCTTGGCATTGTCTTGCTGAAATAAGCAGCGGCGCCCATGAAAAAGATGTTTCTTGGATGGCAACATATGTTGCTCCAAAACCTGTATGCATTAATGCCCAGAATTAATGCTGCCTTCACATATGTGTAAGTTGCTCATGCCTTGGGCACTAATACACCCCCATACCATCACAGGTCACTTTGAGCCTATAACAGTCTGGAAGCCGACAGCGTTTTATGGGTGCAGTGATTTCTCCAGACTTTCTGAAACCTTTGACGATATTATGGACAGTAGATGATGAAATCCTGAAATTTCTTGCAATAGCTCGTTGAGGAATGTTGTCCTTAAACTGTTCAACAATCAGCTCACACATTTGTTCACTAAGTGGTGACCCTCGCCCCATCCTTGTTTGTGAATGACTGAGCGTTTCAGGGAAGCTGCTTTTATACCCAATCATGGCACCCACCTGTTCCCAATTAGCCCGTTCACCTGTGGGATGTTCCAAATTAGTCTTTTTTGCCACTTGTGCCAGCTTTTTTTAAACATGTTGCAGGCATCAAATTCCAAATGAGCTAGTATTTGCAAAAAATTACAAAGTTTACATGTTCGAACATTAGGTAACTTGTCTTTGCAGTGTATTCAATTCAATATGGGTTGAAAGTGATTTGCAAATCATTGTATTCTGTTTTTATTTACGATTTACACAACGTGCCAACTTCACTGGTTTTGGGTTTGTGCTACAACATATAACAGCGACAGAAATATACACAGGAAAGTTTTCATACAGAGCACAGTTCTTAGCAACAATGAGGGTTCAGTCATAGCAGTTCTACTACTCCCACGCTCTGTGGTTCAGGTACTTGTATATTTGACATGAAATGCTACTTCTACGAGTCAAACTAATACTGCCCAGTGACAAATCATTAGTAAATATACTTTTTTTATCCTCTGCATCTTTACAGATACTTTGAGATTAAGAGTTTTACAAACCAAATGTCTACATCTGATGTTTTGCTATTTGAATCAGGTCATTAGGGTTAATATAAAGTATGACACTATTACTATCACAAGCAAGTTTTTTTTGTTTTGTTTAATTACTTTTTATTGCTTTTGTTTTATTGTTTTATTTATTGCACTTGAACACATTTTGATCCAGGATATTAACATGTGTTTTTAGTACTTCCACTGAAATACAGAATCTGAGTACCTCCTCACCACTCATCTTATAGCTTCAGTTATTTAACAGGATGAAATACCACCTAGAGAGTTGAATAAACTCAGAGTAAAGTCAGAAGTAGGATAAAAAATTACACTGGATCTGAAACTACTGTATATTCATTGTTCTATTCTATTTTCCTACAGAAGAAGGTGGTTGGAGGTTTAAAAATGTTACGACGTAATATAAATTTCTTCAATCCACGAAATGTGAATGAAATGATCATAATTCACAAGTATCCACTGATTTGAAAAAGATAACGGCCATACAAGTTCAAGGAGGAGACACGCTCCTCCATCAACAGTCTAAAAGTGCGAGAAGGGCTGCAAGAAATTATCATCAATATTCGATTGAAAGTGTGTTTGGTTGTTTTGCATGTTTTAAACAGGTTTTAACTTCAATACCTCTCAATGCATTTCTTTAGTAACAACTGCAATACAAATAAACGTTTGGCTTTATTATGTATCTATCTAATCTATGACAATCATGATCTATAACTAAATAACTTCTTTTTTGTTGATACTAAAAATCAACATAATACATGGAATGTACGTGATTCTGTGAGCAGAATATAAATATAGTCATCAACAGATTGCTTTTGTCACACCTGGAAAAAAATATTGTACTTTTGTGTAAACTTTGTCATTCATATGAATTGTTGTACAACATAACAAAATAATAAAACAAATAGGTGATGCAATTTGTCAGATGTATTTATTACTCCCAAGTTCCTTCACATGAGCCAGTAGCTGAAACGCAGTACTTCAGCTCTGGCCTATGTTCCTGAGAACAGTATGTAGGCACCCAAAGACAATAAGCTGGCAAGGCAAGGCTGCCTTCTGTCTCATAGCCAGCAGGGGGAGACTCCACTGGCTGCATGCAGCAAAAATACAAATAAATCTGGCTGTAGAGTGGCCATTTGTGCAGTGCCAGTGAGAAAATAAACAGATACAGCTTTAGGATTTAGGATAGGAAGGTTTTAGACTCCCATTTGATTAACATGCCACTACTTGGCCATCTCATGTCCAGCTCTACCTTCTAATCCAACTAATGTCACCTCGGGTGACTGAGGATGGTGGCAAGTTAACACAAAACACCAAACTCCACAGGCCACAGACAAACGTGTAACAAAACATGTCACTTCTCCTCAGTGAATACCTGGTAGACTGTTATGTTTACAACACCCAGTATGAAACCATTTCCATGTCCCATGTTCAGGTAACCATGATAATACTTGTGTAGTAACTGAGTTCTTTTTTCACTGCATTCGTTTCTGCCTGTATATTTGTGGCTGCAGACACAGTCTCTTTTTCTAATCCCTTTAGACAATGTCAGCCAAAAGATGTTTATTAATAACCTAACTGGGGCCCAGTAAAGGGAACAACTGGCATAGTCATCCCCCTTATCCCTAAATGTTGCCCCCGTACCCCATCCCAGGAGAAATCTAATAATAGGCATCACAGACCAGGTGATGGAATAGAGTTACACGATAGGAATTTCTACCCAGTGTTAGATTGTATTCACTCATGGTGGTAACTCATCACCAACACGTGGCGTTCTATAGAAAACCTTGCACTGCTCTACCTGACAGCTATGTCAGGTAGAGACTCATTTCTAAGAATCAGTCAGTTATGAATTCAAGCTGTGGGGGCACAGACTTTCCCTTCAAAACAGCAGCGTCACATAGTTATCAAACCGTTCTGTGAAGTGATGCTGATCATATTCATGACACAGTCATGAAACACTGAGCACACTGGTTAAATCTGGTACATTAAACTGGAGATGGGCCACTGTGATCTGTGTCTGTCACTTCCTGTCTGGCTGCCATTTTATATAGTGCCAACACCTTCCTATTCACCACCCTCCTATAATGATATAAAGCAACAAACTGCTCATGAAGGACAGGTTGGTACCATGAGTGCACCATGTGTGACACCTGTGACTGGTGGACTCAGAACAATCAGCCGTCATCAGCTTTTTACTATTTACAAAGTTATATTTTGTAATGAAGTAATCAATAAAGTATCTAAGTACATTATGTTGTAGTGTGCTTTTGCAGATTACCTTCCCTGCTCTCTCACATGCCACCGCAGAACTCTGCTACAGCAAGATCCTCAAAGCTTGAAGGCTTGAAGAACATCTAGAACAACATCAAACCTGACACCGAAGACCAAGATCAGATCTTCAACGCCGCTTATAGGCACGGAGAGCTGGTCGACTACTGTGGCAGTCATGACCACAATCCAGACATTTATGAACACTTGAATGAGAAGGATACTCAGGATTTGTGTGTTTCCTATCCAGCGTTGCCAGATGTACAATAATTATCGTATTTGTATGATAATTCGGTAATTATTAATAATAATTCTCCAAATACCCAAAACATACTCTCATTTCATCATTCCATGTTTGTACCAGTCACCCGGGCGACCGAAGCAGTTACTGCTTCATTCAGTCATGTGACCTTTTGCATATCAAAGCAGCTTTGAAGTAGTGGTTCACAGGGAATGCTGCTGCAACTTAGAGGACTTGGATCGGAGCATCAGTCTGACGGCCATCAATCGACACGCTTCGAAGCCTCCACGCAGAAGGACACATCACTACTGTTATTTGGGTTCAGCGTGTATGATAATCCCTCAAAATACATTCATTTTGAGGTTCTGGTACATTAATCCTGCCTCTCCCACCTGGCAACAAGGTTCGTATTCTGTTCTTGTAATTATCCATCTGCTGCATTGGTGCTAACATTTGTCTGGTAGAGGGCAGTGGTCAGTGGACTGAATCTTTGTCTTTCTCGTAAAGTAACAGTGTCAAATGGACGTGAGAATATCACCTCTACCGTAATGGCAGCAACAGCTGTTGGGCATTTACCCATTTCTATAATCACATAGTCATCTTTATAGTTCCTCTAACTGAAATGAAGATGGCTGCTTTTCTTCCCATGAAAATAGTGAAAATGTTTTTTTTCTAGTGGACAGGTTGTCCAGCACGTCTAATTAATATCGGCAATGCAGCTGAATTGGTCTTTGGTCTTAATACCTGATATTTAAAAAAACTACTGATTACTGGGGAACAAAAAATCATTCTTGCTGTGGTACATAGTCTTACATCTGAAGAATATGATTCTGCACCTTTATATTGATACATTTTACAGTCACGTTGGAGTTCTGGGGATATTACTCATTGTGAAACTCGGTGGGGTCGGAGGA
Organism: Aeoliscus strigatus; assembly: GCA_901007665.1. Classification (NCBI taxonomy): domain Eukaryota; kingdom Metazoa; phylum Chordata; class Actinopteri; order Syngnathiformes; family Centriscidae; genus Aeoliscus; species Aeoliscus strigatus. The sequence goes on from CAAKHB010004450.1 coordinate 49,449, forward strand.
GGGTGCTGTCATGTGGCTCCGTTGAAGAGCTCAGAGGTGGGAGGGTCACCTCCTCTGTCATATAAATGATCTCCCTCTTTCTTTGTCAGAGTTTGGTGTCTCCACCAGCTTGCCAAACTCTGGCATCTGTGCTCGCCTCCTGCTCCCTCTTGTCCTCCTATCTCTTCTCCTCACTCTCACTCGTTGTAAAGAGCCCCGTATACCTCAGCCAAAATGGAGGCCATCAAAAAGAAGATGCTGATGCTGAAGTTGGACAAGGAGAACGCACTGGACCAGGCTGAACAGGCTGAAGCAGACAAAAAAGCAGCAGAGGAAAGAAGCAAACAGGTGAGCGATGACTGTTTGGTCCAGCTGATACTTTAAGGTAATTAAAATGATGTGGATTATGAAAGAGGACATTCCATTTTTGGAAACTAGTTTCTTTAGCAGCCATATTAAATTTGTAATTAAATTATGTAAGTTTTAAAATAATAATCATAATAATATATAATAATATATACTGTTTGTAATATTAATGATAATAATAGTACTGAATGTTGTTCATCCCCCACATCCTCTTGTTACACATCCTCCTGTTTTTTAATACGTTCACTCTCACACCTCCAGCATGAAGACGAACTTCTGCAGATGCAAAAGAAGCTGAAGGGGACTGAGGACGAGCTTGACAAATACTCTGAGGCCCTGAAGGATGCTCAGGAGAAGCTTGAGGTGGCCGATAAGAAGGCTGCTGATGTGAGTGACACGCTGACAGTCACAAACTTGACCCGTCAGTCGTGAGCCTTCCTCAGGTTTTTCATATCAAGTAAGAGACAAACAAATACTCATCCCAAGTAGCAGGCTGTATTCTCAAATGGACACCGAGGCTCAGAGAAAAGCTGTCATGTTGCCAGTGTAAATCAAGCCCAGTTGATTCCCTGCTTCTCCACTGCATTCCATTCTCCTCATGCCCAGCGTGGACTCCTCACAGCTGTTGGGGTGATTCAGTGCCCTGCTTAGGCCATGATGTCAACCGCTAAACCCAGACCGCCAGCTTAACAATGGTCCCAGTCCATTTTAGGTCCATCATCCATTCCGTGCGGGTCACACTCTACGCTGACCTTTTTTAATGAACAGACATGAACTCCAAAGACAGCACAGACCTCTGCTGGGACCAGCACCCCAGAATCCGCTGTGATCCGCTCACAGACACCGTCACTGACTGCTGACATGCCCTGAAGAACAGAAATTAAAGAAAAAGTAAAAGAGAAAGCGAGAGATGATAGACTGACAGAAAACAGTTTAGATCTGCCCGAAGATTTAAAAACCTCCGCCAAGTGTCACGTACCAATTTTTGTGTCATCCTATGGACTGACAAGAAGACATAGAGACCATAACGTTCATACTCATCCTTTATACTTAGACACATTGAACTGAACACACTAAAGAGTGTATTACAACACCTGATCAATCAACTTCTTTGTACTTTATTCCTGGAGTACACCAACCACTGTGGCAGTACAAATTCATTCATTCATTCATTCATTCAGTCTGTAGAAACACATATTTCAGACAGAGCATCTATCAAGGTATATTGCTGCTTTAACAAATTGTATGTTTTAAACCGACTACATGAGGCATCGCATTCCCAAAATACTTTAATATGTGGTTCATCACTTCTAAGAAAGACACAAAACTGCTTTCTGCCCTGTCAATTAAACCTGAATGTCTAAGAATAACTGAAGGCAAATACTACATTTTGATGTTTAGGACCTCTGAGAGGAAAAATCCTTTTAGCACATCTCCACTTAGCCCTGTATGACGCCATCACCTCCATCATCTTCACTCAGGCTGAGGCAGAAGTGGCCTCCCTGAACAGACGCATCCAGCTGGTGGAGGAAGAGCTGGACCGAGCTCAGGAGAGACTGGCCACAGCTCTGCAGAAGCTGGAGGAGGCTGAGAAAGCCGCTGATGAGAGCGAGAGGTGACTTCCTGCTCTGATTTGCTCTGTGAACTGACAATGAGAGGAGAGAGAGACAATCTGATCTCTTCACCTACTCACATGAGTATCTATTGGGGAGAAAAAGACAATGATGTGTGTGTGTGTGTGTGTGTGCGTGCGTGTGTGTGTACAGGGGTATGAAAGTGATTGAGAACAGAGCTCTGAAAGACGAGGAGAAGATGGAGCTCCAGGAGATCCAGCTGAAGGAGGCCAAACACATCGCAGAGGAGGCTGACCGGAAGTACGAGGAGGTGAGTTTTCAGTCAGTGGGATGGGGTTTTGCAGCTCCACAAGGACCGACATGCTGAACCTACTGCTGATGTGTTTTAAATCCAGTTGTTCACGCAATATTCACACTGTGTCTCTGCAGGTGGCTCGTAAGCTGGTGATCGTAGAAGGAGAGCTGGAGCGTACAGAGGAGAGAGCGGAGCTGGCTGAGGCGTGAGTGTCTTCATCTTTCTTTTCTTTGGTGTCATGGTGTTCTAAAAGGTTTTTAGCTCACATAGGAATTTCTGACAGTCAGATTTGGTTTGTTTGCTCAGGAACAGTTACCATACAACCACAACTAGCTTTTATATGAGGGACTGCATGGTTGTGTCACACTTTAATGAAAAGATCCATGCTTCTGTTTGTGTGCTCCTTTCTAACTCTGAAACATAAACCACACCAGTAAATGTGCTGAGCTGGAGGAGGAACTGAAGAACGTCACCAATAACCTGAAGTCTCTGGAGGCCCAGGCTGAGAAGGTGATTGTAGACTTAAATACACTTTATTTTTACTTGTGTAGTTAAACTCAACCTCTTTTCTAAAAGACTAATTGGTAGAACTAGAACTGAAACGCCATATCACTGTCACTAAAAATGTCTGGGAACGTTCTCAGATCCAGGTCATTGTAACTGCGGAGGTTCACAGACGTGCTCACTGCTTTCTTGAAGAAATGTTACGTTATGTCATCCCAGTGGCTTCTTCAGTTTTAACTGATAGATGAACCCATTTGGCCACCAAGTGGCTCATTAGGGTGACATGGTCACCACCTCTCATCTAAACAGCTTCTTCCGTTCCAAGTATACCATAGTGGGGATGTTCAGTTATTCCTCCCCTGTGGGGTTGTTCTCTGCAGGTGGTTGTCAGAGTGTGTCTACATGAAGCTGATGACGTGTCAGAAGTATTTTCATGCTGATCTGCTTCTGCATGACCATGTCTCTCCCCACAGTACTCCCAGAAAGAGGACAAGTATGAGGAGGAAATCAAAATTCTGACAGACAAGCTGAAGGAGGTGAGAATGAGGGAAACACCATCCTTAACTCCGTGTCTGTGTTGCTTTCATCTCATCAATACTTCGGTTGTGTTTTTGTCACATCAGGCCGAGACCAGAGCCGAGTTCGCTGAAAGGTCTGTGGCCAAACTGGAGAAGACTATTGATGATCTGGAAGGTATTGATTTCATTGTCCACGTTACTAAAGGAGTAATAAATAATAACCTTACTCTGACCATTACAGAGTCATAGCTAAATAAGTACCGTTCAAAAGTTTGGGGTCATCCAGACAATTTCAGTTTACAGCTTCTCTAATCAACAGTTCTCATCTGTGCAAACTTAAAATGAGCTGTTCCCAGGTGGAATAGTCATTTACCACATGTCTAGACGAGTCTGATTAATGTAACGTCACTGACATTAAGTGACCCCAAACCTTTGAACAGTAGGATTGTATTCCGGAATGATTTTTATGAATTTACCCCCCCCCCCCCCTTTCTGTCTGTGTGTGAACATAGATGAGCTCTATGCACAGAAACTCAAGTACAAAGCCATCAGCGAGGAACTGGACCACGCCCTCAATGACATGACCTCTATGTACGTGATGCTGTGTAAAATGTGTGATGTCAGATGAAGCACATTGACTAAGCCCGCCGGTGTCCCTGTGTTGTGTGATTAGTATTTGACGGTCAACATAGTCTAAGTAGTGGACAACTCTACAGAGGTTCGAAGCTTCGACCTTCAGGTCAGCCTGAACCAATGCTTTGAGAGAGAGAGTAAGCGTCTTCGCAGTCAGATGCTTTGTGAATTGACCCGTGATTGTTGGTATTGACACATCTGACATCACTGCTGCTATCAAAGTCCTGAAGCTCAGATGACAGCCAGCAATAACTGCTATCACATACTCTCTCAGCTCTCCAAGGTCTTTGACACAATACACCCCGAGACAGAGAGGGCTCACTCATCCAGAACAAAGTCACGGCGCAGGCAGGAATCAGATGAACTGACCGATGTCTAAATGAACTGACCGATGTCAAAGAGCAGTTTAGAATGAGACTCACTGACAGCATATGTCACAAAGAAATGATAAAATAATACTTTTACTTTGTGTGTTTTCAGCTAAAAGAAGCGCTGCCATCCAGGATACGCTGTCAAGACTCAGGCCTTTTCCTGTGAATGTTGTCTCTCTTCTCAAACTAGCTGCTGTGCCACCACCCCCCCCCTGTGCGGCTGAGGTCTCTTCATACCTCAGCTGGTGGCGTCTCCGTTTTAGCACTCTTAGCACTGTAAATGCATTTGAACATCTTCACTGGATGTTATCGGTCTCATTCTTTGTTCTTCTGCGTCGATTCTGTTCTCTGACAGCGTAAAACAGGAAAGAACGCGCAAGAACATCTGTCGTATATATGTTGTATTTCAAAGATCAAACATAGAAAATTGTATTCATTTTTAACAATTTTAGCAGTAACTTAAGTTACAGAACCCTAATATTTTTTGTAAACTGCAAATCAGACAAATTGTTGGAAGTATTTAAATAAATATCAAGATACAATGCAGTAGTTTCCAATTAATGTATTGAATCTAAATGCAAATGTGAAGCTGCTGCGCCACATTGAGTGGCAATAACTCGGTTATTGATTCATTTTATCTTAAGGATTAAAACTAAGACCCTTTGCAGGACAGGAACACTGTTATGAAGCTAATGCTACATGACGACTGCCAGTGCGCTGGAGGAATTTCAAGCAGTACCTTTGATTTGACGCAGAAGTCTAAATCAGGCGTGAAAGCCTCATGCTGCAGGTTTGAAGCCGCCTGCTGGACAAAATGTTAACACTGGTCACTCAGGACAAACGCAGTCGGTCAGCTTTACTTTAGTGTGTTTAATCTGCAGTAGAAATGCAGCGCATCCTGCTGACAGGTTATTACAGTCAACAGCGGCTGACTCTACGTCACCCAGACATGCTCTATTTCCTGAAATACATTCACATCTCTTTACAGCTGAGTACAGGGTTTGATGGAGCATCACATCAGTGTTAATTACATATACAACTGTGATTTCCCTCTGAAGTCAAATACATTTTTAACTACTGATTTTAGAGTCAAGTCTCAAAATCATTTTGCTTTTAGATTTCAAGTGAGATGCTGGTTGAAGGTCCAAACTCTTCATCCTCATCTTGTCCTGAACGATTTGGTGAGATAGGGTGTTCATAGGTGGTATCTTCGGTCTTCACTTGGACAGTTAGCGGGAACTGTGGATTAGTTCTGTCTGTTTCCTGGTGCTGATCAGCAACCGGACCAATGCCGGTTTCCTCCTCTTCCTCTTTAAAGTGTAGGGGGTGCTGGTAATTCTGGTTCAGACTGTGGTCAAAACACTGCTTCTCCATCACCACAGCTTGCTGGCCGACTGAGGACCCTGAAAGAAAGGCATTCATAGACATTCTGAGGTTCAGTGGGAGTAGAGGACACATTAATGACTGCTGGGTTTTGATATCTGGCAGGTGTCTGAGACTCGAGTTCATCCTGTTTAAGTTGGATAATACATTACTTACTCCGGACATGCAAAAACTTTTGGAATTGATGGTGCAGCAGGTCCCTACTGGGTTTAATCTGAGTGTGTCCCTGACGAGTCCACATGGATGAGGAAGCCGCTGCCGACCTTCTCCTTGCACAGACAGGTTAAAGTGATTCATGTGCCGTCCATGTTTCTGAGTGCAATAATTACCATTATTATGGAGAACCAGTTTTTGGGTAAGGTGAGGAAGACCCAGGTGTCCGATCATTCTACCAGAGAAGTTATGGTTCTTGGTTATAACCAGCTGTTACTAAAGACTTATCTGTGATTGTGGTTGGTTGGATCATGTGAATGTGTTCTGATGAGTGGAAAGACGTACGACGGGAGCTACCTGAGGCCACAAAATGCTGCACGAGCAGCTCGATGTTAGAGTTCAAACGGTCCAGAGCAGACGACCATCGATCCATTGTCTGCACAAATTCGGCATCCGTCGCCTCTAACCGCTGCAGGAGACGCCGTTTAATGTCCACATCTTCCTGCGCAACGGAATCCACTGGGAATTTTCTCTTGAGTTTCTTTCTCTTGGCAGCACCCAGTGTCACGTCACTCGTCTGGTGTCTGTTCTCCACCACCAGATTCTGATCTTGTGTCTCAGCAGGCTTTGCATCCTTAGATAAGCGTGGAAAAATAAGACATCCTCCCCAGATGGCCCCACAGAGTTCAAAATATAGCAAGATTACTCTCCCATGTCCTTGTAATCTACCGGACTCAACGGCTTGTCTGTACCTGAAGCGTATGGCCTTGAGTTTGTTAGTCAACTGACCTGTGGATGGAAAGAAAGACAACAAAAATATTTTTCTGAGCTGTATTCAATTCCAATGATCTCTAGACAAAGTCTGTCTTAGTTTTAGGAAACTATTAAAGTATTTATTTAAATATTGTTAACAATAAATCCCACCCGATACCTACAAATACATATTTTCAGAGATATCAGGATACAAGAAGTTCTATGATTCTTCAGCATCATAAGGTAAAAAAAATTCTAATACCTCATCATTTCTGAAGTTCTCCAGATAGTATGCGTGTAAATGTAGACACTATTCGAAGCTCTGAAGACTCACCTTTGGTGATTTCATCCTTCTGGTGTGGGTATTCCTTCCCCATCGCCCGAGCCTCCTCCGGAGAAGGATATACATCCCTGTACCGCTCATGTAGGTCGCCATATTTACTCACCGACGTCTCCCAGTCCACGTTTTCAGCCGCCATCGCCTCCTTATACTCTCGAGTAACTTGCAATAGCAACTCTACCTCGTCGTCGGTCCAAACAAAGAAATCTTTGGTTTTAGCCATTGCCTTTCAACAGAAACTATTCTCCTCATATACTCTTAGTATTTTTATTCGACGTCCTTGTTTGCCACTTCCTCCTGTTTACACCGATTCGCGCATGCCCAGCAGGTATGAAAGTCACGTGCTTCAGCGAACTGCTTGTTTCGTTCCTTTTCTTTTTGTCTTTGAATTGATGTTGGCCATTACCTTAAAATGCACATTAGCGCCACCTGCTGTTTTGGAATGTAGACTAGCTACTAACTGAAAAACATGCTGCTCCGTCTACTTGCCACATTTATTCACAATTTATGAGGATTTCCTGGAGTCCAGTCGCTCTTACTGGTTCACAGAAACCAGTTGGCTGTTTTCATATTATTTTAGGTCTCAAGAGTTGTCTGGGATTGTCTGAAAGTGTTACTGCTGCATAAATCCACTCCACGTTCGTGTCTGTAAATCAAAAGTCCCATCCTGTCACATCTGCAGTAATTCTATATTCTAAGAATAAAATCAAAAATGTTCTGTGAGCCAAGTCACTTGTATTTATTGCAAGCTGGGCTTTTTTTCTTCAAACAATGGATGAGGTGACAAGCAAACTAAACAGTGAACAAACACAAGTCATTTAAACATGTCATGCACACAATCTTTACGATTGAGAAGAAACATTACACAATTGAACACATTTTCAAAATACAAACAACATGAGACGTTCTTTACGGCAAAATTAACAATAAAAATATTTTTTTGCTAAAATGACTTTTTTGGGAGAAATGTAGTATTAAAATAGCAGATAATGTTTATGCTACAGTAGGAAATGAACACTTGGTGACTGTGTACAGGAACCCTAAATGTCCTCACAGCTTACAAAGGATGATTTGAACTTCAGCAGAGGCAGCAATTGAAAAACATCTTGTATCCTTCGTGTTTAAAATGGGAAAATGAAATAGAATGTTATTAAACAGCTACAAGTCAATGACAACTGAACCAGTGACCACTGAGGCAGCAGTCAAACAGCTTCTACATAGATATACTGTATAGGTCTGTTATTATTTTACAGTATAGAGTTAATTTGGTATTTTGGACGTTGTTAATCCAATCACAGATATTCCACTTGTTTGATTTCTCTCCAGTGACCGAGGTAAAAGAATGTTCCTCATACTATTCACCAAAAATATCACAGATTGCAATTATGGTTTGATGTACAGAAAATGCATATCAGAAGCACACAAGAAGATCTCTAATTTCCATCCAGTGTAGGGCTATAGTTCCTGTATAACTTAAATAAGGAACCACTGAGACACTAATAGACCTTTCAGGTAAACACAAGAGCATTTTAAGTTGTGATAAACCAGTTTCAGCTAAACAGCTTTATAAAACAGTGTGTGTGCTGGTGTGAATGTTTTCATATGTGTGTTATTCATAAGTATCAGGCATCACAGGACAAAATTTAATATTAGGATAGAAATTGCATCTGTATTTGACACTGGCTTTTCATGATGAAAATATACGTGTAAAAGTCCTTGAAGAACTGGACATATCGTTTTCAAAAGATTCTATTCAAAGCTGTGCTGTGCACATTGGGTTATGAAAGAGTCAAAATATCATTGTACCCTTCATTTCAAGTCCTTACAACATCTGGTTCCACAGTTAGAGAGACATTTGGAAAGAACACAGCCTACATTTCCAAACAAGGTGATGCTTGTATCTGACACCTAACGTAACCCTCAGACGACTTCTGCTTTCAGACCTTCACCGTTCACTCTGCTGAGCCTCCTGCACTCTGCTGTCTCCGTCTGGACGACTCTATGAACTGCTACTGAGTCTCCGACGCAGCAAAGAGGCAGGTTTACTCTCTGTGTCCTCTGCATCACTTTCACACTGCCTCTGGAGAAAAGTATTATGAGAGTTGGTCATAGGAACATGCTCAAATTGATCTTATTCAACATAGAACGATGAAGTTTATTCAGTTCAACACTCACATCAGGACATAAACTTACCTGTAACATTAACACAATGCTGAATTTAAAAATATATATGTATATGTTATATGTGTACGTTCAATCATGCATTTAGATGTTTTTAAATTATACTAGGTTGTTGAAGAATGATTTTAATATAATCAATACATGTGTGGCAAAATCACTTTACCTCCAGTGAATCTGAACTGCCTTTACACAGTAGCTTCAAGTGCACCAGCCGGTTGCAAACCCACACCATGTTATAGGACATCTGCAGGTGGGGCAGGGGGGTGGACAGAGATCAGGAAAGCTCAAGAAACGCTTGAAAGTTTCTGAATATCGCACTTGGATGGAGAAGAACTACAGATATTACAGATACTACAGATAACTGGACTGACTGAATCATAATACTGTCTGAAATTTTTTTGTAATTTTTGTAAATGACATCAACCAACAGTTGCAGGTTTTCTGTATTAAGAGCTGGACAACATTTAAGAGACGATTATTTATCAGGACCTTTGCTGTAACCTGCCAGCAGCTGGTCACAACAACCTCATCTACAATCAAAAACAAAGAGTTGATATCGTCACACGACACACCTCTTTTTCTTCATTTCTGATGTATATTAGAAATGATACACTAAATGTTGGATTGGAATTGACACCCTCACTCACCTTCCACTTCCTTCGGGCGTTGAACTTCTTAAAGTTCTTCATGTTGATTGAGGATCGGTTCCTGTTGGCCGCTTGCTTTCGTGTGAGAGGCTGAAACAGAAGATGCCAATGGGACTCAATAAGCGACACTCAACATCTCCCAGCAGTTAACACATAGAGCACTCTGTTGTCTGAACACAGGAGAAGACTTGTAACCTTAATCCACGGATGACACAGACACTCTTCAGCTGTCAGTCTGTCACTGAAACATGAACACAGAATAATGACAACACATCAGGAGAGTCGACATTGACAGTAATGAAAACATTAACTCCTGGGTGGAGGCACAAATGCTCTTTTCTGCTTTGTTACGCCACCTTTCCCCAAAAAGGTGCTTTAAAAGGTTTGGTGACAATCAGCCTGGTAAATTTACAGGTTAGACAACAGCTGTGTGACGGTAAATTTCATTGAGCCGGCCTAAGGAGATGAGTGACACACACAAAGAAATATGAAATATAGTTATGTATTAATGAACAATATTTCTATAGAAATACAGTTACAATTCTAGTACATACCTGGGATTTTTCACTAGGAGTTTCTGGATGAAATCTTTGGCCATGGAGCTGGTCATGCTGAAATGATGAGTATCTAAGGTGTAGTTCATGGCAAGGATGTTCCTCAGGGTCTCTTCATTTGTCTCATCTTGGAAAGGCGACATGCCGCTCAAGCTGAGGAGAGTGAGAAAACGCACGCACACAAACACACACACCCAGACACACACACACACACAAAACATCAAAATGCAATAAAGCACAGCACCTAGTGAAGCATGTAGTGGCCCTAATTTGCATATTCAAACATGAACACACAACACAAACACTTACAGTATGTAGGTTATAACCCCGATGCTCCTGGAAGAGAAAGAAACAATTGGGAAATGATGTTAATTCGTTTGATAGGACGACAAGCTCACCAAACAGTCCTGGCAGCTGCAGTGAGACCTTTGTAGCAAACAGGCCCGAACATGTCATGAACACAGGAATTTACAGTCACATTTGCCAAAAGCGTGAGTGAAACCATGAGGCCAGAAACGGCTGTAGATGAGAGAATGTCAGGGATAAACTATGTGAGTCAGTAAACAATGTTCACCACATATCTGCTGCTGTGCTCAGAGGTTCATTGTTGATCACTTCAGGGGCTGAAAGAGACAGAGAGAAATATTTCACAGCTTTTTCCTGGTAAATTAAAATGAAATATGAACAGTGGATTCTTACAAGACACAGACTCAACACCAGGGTTTATATTTTAAATATGTCAGGATTCTGTCGGAGCCATCTTAGATCGTACGAATGATCCCCACCGATGTATTGAGGGGTTCCACTCGTGCTCCTGTACTCCTCCCCCAGATGAAAATGATGGGCCAGGCCGAAATCAATGAGTTTGATGTTGGGATGTGGAGAGTCTTTGTCTGACAACATGATGTTTTCTGGCTGCAAAGAGACAAGAGCACTGGAATGACTGAAGCTGCAAAGAGGCTCTTTGGAATAACTGTTTCTTATATAAGAATAAGTTTTTCTTAAACTTACAACTTAATCTTTCACAGATGCAAAGTTGTGAAGATGCATTAATAAACTTTACCTGAAATCGTAATCATCAACAAACACACCACTTACATTTGATCACAAATAAGAATTATTCCCAAATTAAACCGCAAAAAAAACAAACAATACTCCTACAATTAAAAATGGAATGTGAATATTTAAACTTGAAGAAAAACGCTCATAAAGAAAAAAATAACTGTTTAGAAGATGATGCATGAAGAATGAGTCAGCAAATTCATCTGAATCAATCCTGAAGTGTAAACTACGTGTAGCATGACAGTTGAGCCTAATTTGCCCCTTTAAATGTGCAAAGGCTCTCATGAAGCAAGAAACCAGAGTATCAATGAGCCTGGTCTCACCTGCAGTGTTTATTAGTAGTCAGAGAGTGAATCATGTTGAGAATCACATTGCGTCTTGTTCAAAGTATGCAGGGTGGATGCGTGAGCAGGCCCATATGCCCCGTAGCCGTCCCCTCTGAAAATCTGTCCCTGCAGTCATCTGTTGGATGCATTTTAATGCATATTTAACATGTAACCATCTGGTTATCCTGAACATCTGTTCCTGATCTTTCACTGGGACACTTGTGCTTGTCTTTTAACTTCCTCCTCCAGTCATGACTGTCAACTTTGAGGATGGGGATCTCAGATGGATGTGTGATTATAAGTAATTACAGAATAATTCTGAGGATTTTAGAAGGAAGTTTCTTTGATATTTGGGAGTTTATGCTTAGTTATGCAGAGTTAAAGATGCTGAGATTCTCTTTAGGAGTGACCAGGATGGACAGGATTAGGAATGAGGTCATCAGAGGGACAACACAGACAGGAAGGTTAGGAGAAAAAGCTAGAGAGGCTAGATTGAGATGGTTTGGACATGTGCAGAGGAGGGACAGTGGATACATTGGTAGGAGAATGTTAGAGATGGAGTTGGAGGTAGGAGACAGAGAGGAAGACCAAAGAGGAGGTTTATAGATGCAGTGAGGGAGGACATGGAGGTAGTTGGAGTCAGAGTAGAGGATACAGAGAACAGGGAAAGATGGAAATCAATGATTCGCTGTGGCAACCCCTGAAGAGGGACAAAGCCGAAAGAAGAAGAAGAAGAAGAAGAAGATTATGCTTGGCTGCTGTTCGTCATAGTGGAAGTGTATACAGTGTGTTATATAACAGATCTCAGGTCACAGATGTGTTGCAACAAATCATCAGGAAGCAGAGAAGTGATTTCGTCACCTTAAGGTCAAAGTGTGCCATGTTCTTGCTGTGCATGAATCCCAGCCCCTCCAGGATCTGCTTCATAAACTCAATGGCTTCACTTTCCAACAGGTTCTCCTTCTCAGCAATGAAGTCAAACAGCTCCCCTCCACTTACACTGTAAAAGAATGATGGCAAATTCATTTAGAGCTGAATTCAGAGCTGCTTATGCAAGGTATACGCATGTGCATGAGCTTTGCAGCTGGGGGTGAGTGTGCTCGCTAGGTGATGATTCCCAGAGGCTGAACTTTGGAAAGAATGAGTAAGATCTGTCCTGTCTCAGATACTGTACTGTCTCGGCGTACATGGTGAAGGACTTTAAGGAAAAGACTGCTGGTATAGAAGTCTGTGTTATTGTGTGTCAGTCAGACTACTCTGCGCTGTCAGTGGTGATAACCGAACATAAATCAGTTAGGATAACCTGTTGGCTAAAAAGTCAGAATACTGATGTACTTCACTAGAATAGTATGTTCTGATCACTCCTTCACAAACTGCTTCCAAATGACGTCACTAACAAAACAACTTACATCTCCAGAATGAGCACCACCTCTGATCGGCTCTCAAAAACATCTTTGAGAGCCACAATGTTTGGATGCTGTAGAGCCTGGAGGACCTCCACTTCCCGCTCTACACTGCTCCTCTCCAGCCCCAGACGGCTGCATGAGTTCTTCCGAATCTTGAGAAACTTGCCTGCCCAGTAAGTCCCAGACGCCAACTCACGAACCCTTCGCACCTGACCGAAGTGCCCACTGGATGGGGGGAGGTAATGACAGTAATCAGTAAGATTGCAGATGTTGGAAGCTATGAATGACTAAACCCACTTTCAGCCAACCAAAATTAAATGTGGCATTCCCCAAGGCTCCATTCTGGGGATTCTTCTGTTCAGCATGTACATAAAGTCAGACTTCTGGCAAAAAATTACCAGTAATAATGCATAGTTGACTGTGTAAGGGCTTTTTTTTACCTAAACTGGAATCAGAATAAAATCCTTGTTTGAACTGAAAGAGAATATGATTTCATTCACCGATGCTTCAAGTTTCTGCCTTTGGCAGAAAACACCACTTGCTCAATTAATATATCCTTCTATATGTACATATGTATGTGTTTGTGTGATCCACCGTAAAACACTGCGACATTATACTTGTACCTTCCCAGAACGTCGCCGATCTCATAGAAGTCCTCCACATTTGCAGGTTTGAAGACTGCCATACTTTTACCCTGAAGTCCTTGTTTAGTCCACTCCAGCAAACCTCAAGTGGTTCATGATCTGCAGAATCCCCTACACACACACCACAGTTAACCCTAAAAATAAGAACTGGATGTCAGAAATGAATCCTTACCACACACAGTATGGTGACAATGTTAACAGTGTGTACGGCTCGTGTCCTTGACAGCTGCTGGCCAGAGAGCACCTGAGAGGACACGCAATGCTTGAATTTCACATAAATTAAATTAAACATACAGGCTACGCAGAGTGTAGCTACAGTATGTCATGTAGATGTCTTTAATGATCCCTCAGCTACAACCTGCCTGGCACAGATGTGTAAACGGTCAGTGAGGCATCTATTTACATTTATCAGGCTTCGTATTCCAAGTCAAAATGTAGTTCAGGCTGTTTCTTTCCTCCAAATTCATTATACAACCTGCATCTTGATGAAAGGGGCTGCAACACTTCACAGCTGATCTTTCTTCATCTGTAGAACAGCCAAACTTTCAACACTGCACAATTTACACAGCAATGTTATAAACATATGTGACCTTCACTGGTGGACATTTGTCTGGTTCCTGTCTTCTGTGTTTGGTACTCAGTTAATGTTTTGTTGCATATTAATACAGATGTGGAATCTAATCTGGCCGACGACTTCTGTTAACATCAACTTCTATGAGTCCTTACAGCTTCAGACAACCTTTTGATGAGTACAGTTCTAACTTTACTTCACATGTGCTGTGGTCATCCATAGGTTTCACATGTACAGTATCATCTCAAAGTATCACAGCATTACAGCTGGAAAAGCAGATAAACCACACAACATCACATTATATGTATATACAGAGGTTTCAATTTTCTAAATGTCAATTTCAAACATGTCTGGAATAAAACTGAACATTCAGCAAATACATTTTCACGCCCTCACTGAGTTATTTCATTGAAACAGGAAGCTTGTTTTTGCTGGTTCATAGCTTTTTAGGTACTGCCACAGGTAGATACCATCTCATTGCTCATTCCTCACACTCTGCATATACTTTAGACTCATTTGCTATCACATCAGTCTGATAAATGTGGCATCCGTCCTTCACAAACTGTGACATGTACAAGAAATCTTTTGATAGCCGTGGCCCCTGGTCCTCCTCATTAACACCCACACAGGCATTTACTCGTACTGTATCCTCAGGAAACCCGAAACGTCCGCACTCTTTATCAGTTCTTCCCAAAGGGAAGCATTTATTGTTGCTTTAAAACGGGCGATTTTAAAAACTGAAACAGTGACATTTCTTCATTCATTTCCATTCATAGTTTGCTGTATTTTTACCCATAAAAACCAACGAACAAAAGCCCAAATGTGATTCCAGTTGCAATGCTTACATGTAAAATGCTCTTTCTATCACACTTATTTACATGGTCTGAATGTTCTGCACAGAAATCTTCAGTGTAAAGTTGATCTACCACTTCATGAAGTTCTCTGAGTATAAGACAACTAACAAAGCAGACGTAAAAACAGACGGAACCCTTCTTTAAAATGATCCTCTCAGTGATGTAATCCATAAATACACTAACAGTAAACAAAGATGTTATATTCAGTGTTGTGAGATAAACAAATTTAAAAAAAATGTAAACCACAAAATCAACTTTGAAAGCTGCTGCTGCTGATGATGTCTCCCTCTTTTTCTTTTTTATATACTGTATATATTTTCCCCTTCTCTTATTCTAAGTGAAGCCTTTAGTGGCAGTTGTAATTGTGATACATTCCATTTCTTAAACTAACAGAGCTGCTCTTCTTTAATTTGTCTCACTAAATTCACTACTTACGAAATTCAGTCAGACATTTCAGTTTTAATGCACAGATGCAGTAATTCATAGAAATTAAATTAAGTCAGATATTCAGCCTTGACACAGTCAGTTAAATTACAAGAAGCTGTGGAAGAGCTTAATTCACCTTTGAGGCAAATATTTCAGTGTCACAGAGGAATGTTTGTTTCTGGTATTCTACTACATTTACCACCAACACGGATGATTTTCCCTTTCTCTGTGCAGCCACATGACGACCTTTGCTTGGGTCACTACAATGATACTGCAGATGTAGAACAGCTGTACAGTTCATATTTAAACACAGCTTCACCCATCCCCTCATCGTTCCTTTCTTTATTAGTTTCCTTTCCTTTCTACAGTCCTGTTTTTTTCTTTTTCCTCTTTCTCATCTACTCATTTCCAAAATGTTTTTCCTCAACTTTCACCTCAAAGACAGTTTTGTACTCCACACACGAAGCTTCGTCCAGCTTATCGGCCACATAACTTGGCTCCCTGAGCGATCTTAAAATAACAGAACCAATGACGGACAACAAGCAAACACAGCACGGGGTCATGTCATCATAATAACTGACTACTTTTTGTTTGCTCAACAACTAATTTCCCCAAATTATTATGGCACATCAGTTTAGAATGAAGAAATTCTGTCTGGACCTGTTCATGGAATATCATGTATCAGTTGGTTGGTATCAGTTGCTGGGCTACAAGAGGGCCAGCAGTGCATCAGACGCCACAGCGATGGATCTTTTATCATTGGCAGACAATTTGTGTTCATTTGGAGGAGGCCTGTTCAAGGAATGAATACTGGTGTGTGTGTGTGAGACTAGTAAAACACACTGCTCTGAAGGATGTTACATTGTGTTGCAGTAGGATTCAACTTTTCTTTCTTTTTTAAGAGTCTCTCCACCCACATTGAAACAACAGTACATTGGTGGTTCAGATGAAGGACAGGGACAATGTGTGTGTGTGTGTGTGTGTATGTAGAGACCCTTATCAGCAGTACACCAGATCTTCCCCATACACTTGAGGACGTTTAAAGCCAGTGTTTGTAATGCAGATGTGTGAATATAAAATGAGTTGTTTGTGGTTGGTTTGGTGTGTTCATATGTCCAAAGGGCTCGAAAAGGAGGAAAACTGACTCTCCATACACATTGTCACTTATATAAGATAGCAGGGCCCAGAATAAATATGTCTACATGTCTGAACATTTACTCATTCCGGGGTGGCCGTTTGTCACTTTGTTCATTGCATCTTAGACATGTCACCTGTTGTGACAGGCACAGCGGGAGGAGGAACCAGCCTTCATCCAGTGCTCCAAACCGTAAAATCACAGAAATACCTACAACAGAAGCCAGCTTCCCTCTCACTGGCCGTCGACACACAAACGGCGGTAATAACCGCAGAAGCAGCGCGGACTCACCCGGATCTTCTTCCAGCTCTGCGGCTCCCCTGAACCCGCCAGCTCGCCTGCTCGGTTGTTCGCAGCTCCGTGGAGGGAAGTGAGCAGCGCCCGGCGGACGAGCGGTGGCTCGGGGGAGGTGTGGGAATGCGGAAAACGTTCACATTTCATGACAGCCCGATGTCACGACCCGGGGAGGTGTTCAAAGCCCCGCCCATTAGTTAGCTACCTGCTCTGTCTCATTTTCCTTCGTTTTTGAAACAGGACCGAACCGACTGATTGTGTCCGATAAGGACTTCCGGTTCCAAGTGCTAAATTCAAAATAAAAGCAGAAAAAAGAAATATTGATCCGTTTTTAATAGACATTAGCCTATACACACACACATATCTTTATACTATATATTATATCTTATCTAAAGCTGTTCTTTTTATATACGTTGATCATTTGAATATTTTAGCCTATGTGTCTTAAGTTTGTATTCTTCCTTTTCACTTGTAACTACGTTATTGTTTTTCTTGTGTGAATGGGGCTGTTACAATGACGGGATTTCCCTCTGGAATACATGAAGTACTTCTGATTCAGATTATCCATATTAACCAACTCTAAACTCTATATACAAAAACAAAAGTAAGTTGACTGCAAAACAGTGTGTTAATTAATTGCAATAACAGTAATGAAGCATCTCAAAACTGGTCAATAAGATCCAGGTTAGAAAAAAAGGCATTTTATTTTTGAAGTTTAATGACTTCAAATCAGAGTTCAACTGAGTAGGTACACAAGTACAGGGTAACAAACCATTGTTACAGAGGTAACTGTTACTGTTGTTGTTCTCTCACATTAACCTTTCAGTGAATATGAAGTAAAAGCCATCATCTGATTAAGTTCATCAGCGTTTCTGGATGGTACTTTAACCACATCCCTGTTAGAACACTTAATGTAGAATCAAATCTTTGATCAAATCACATACACACGTTCCTTGGTCACTGTACCTTTCTTTCATCCTTCACCCCCAATATGGGTTATTTAGCCATTCAGAGAGCCTGTGCCCAGCTAACCCTTAACTACCCCCCCACATCCCACGCTTGAAACCCAGTGGCATCATCTCAGTTCTTCTTAGACTTTGGTGAGTCGTACTTCCTCTTGCTGGAGTACCAGAGGAGCAGAGGGATGCCGATTGACGGCAGTGTCATCACACCAAATGCGGTCCAGTCCAGCTAGAGAGGATGGAGAGAGACAAGCGTCAAGAAACGACACCAAACAAATGTCTTTCTGAGATTAAGAAAGTAGTTTGATATACAGTAATACTTTTATTTAAAAAACATTACATTAACTGCTGTTTTGTCTACTTAGCTCAGAACAGCCTGAACAAGTGGGATAAATCACTTACATAGTGTGGGGAGAAACGGCGGTCAAACTCCCTTTGAGCGAGGATGCCTCCCTGACCAGGGGCACTGGTGAAGCCAACCTGCAGGATAAGCCACCGTTTCAGCCTGTTTCACTTCACTTTATATATTTACCATTCTGTTTCATGAAGAGAATCAACTGGTTTTACCACAACTTGGCCTCCCTCTTGGGCCAGATAGCTGACAGAGGCAGAGGTGAAGTTGAAGTAGCCTGCCTTCAGGGGGCGCAACACCACTGTGTGAGAGACATTGCTGGCTCTGAACATGCCCACATTAAGGTTGACAAAATTCATAGCAACATCCCTTCATATATGTCCATTACTGCTTACAAATACTAGAAAACATACTGTTGTGTTAAAAAAAAATCTTACAGTACCTACACATGTTGCAACATTATACATATCTTAATATCTAACATGATTACAGATTTAAATTGAGATGTCTTCTTCTCAGCATTTACACACTGGAGGAAGCTTTCGGTCTCCAAATCATATCTGTATGTGCTAAATATCAGACCAGGACTCAGAGTCACATCCTAGATTACACATCTGTTGCATCTCATCAGAGACGTGGATATTTTAGTTGATAATTCTACTGCATTGTAGGCTGAGTTGTCATTTCATTGACATTTTTATTCAAGGATACGGTGCGATTCTGTCCCATTTCACATTCAGCATTCCTGACACGATTCCAAAGTCCTCAGGTGGGAAAGAATCATCTGACAGCTCAACCTCAAGAGCAGCGCTGTAGAGACAGATATACAAGGCTTATGATCAGATCATGGATGATATTTTTATTAATAAAAACCTTAAATGAAAATACAAGCATTATCAATATGAAAAGAATGGTAATAATTTAAGATGATCCATAAACAGTATTTAAGATTTTTTATTAGATCACCACCCAAATATAAGGTTTGTGCCACATCTGCCTTTAATTAATACAATTTGTAATTTAGGTTTTTGTAGAACAAAAAAAAAATTTAGTGGTTGAATATTATGTTTGATTCATTTCTGACTACTCAGAGAAGCCTATTGAGCTGGCTAAAATTTGGGTATACAACGGTGAATTTGGTTCCATCTTTCAGTTTGTTACTTGGCGAATAAAAAAAACAACATACATAGTTGTAAACAAGTTTTGAAAGATATATGTTCTTTTGTTTTTATCACAGGTAGTCTGATACATTTGTTGAGCACTATATACAATGTGGCACTGAATGTGCAATGAAACTACACCTACCAACTAAATTATATTCATACAAGAGCAGATGTGAACAAACATCTATTTGTTGTGTTCATATGCTGAGGCTTATTGACTATGGATATGTACAGTATCTTTTACTTGCAGCAAGAATCTTTATGACTGAATTAGGCTACATAAACTACGTGAACTTTTCCAAACAGAACATTTCATTCAATATTTCACATAAACAAGACCCAAGCGATTCTGGATTCATGTCACCCTGTCTGTCTAACGCCTGTTATAGCTGTTCCTCAATTCAGTGAGCTTACCTGGAGCCCACATTGTAGATGTTGTACTGCAGAGTAAGATCGCGGCCCTCCACAGCGTAACGGTTTAACAGGGATTTGGAAGCCAATAAACGGGCCCCCTCTTCTCCTGAGCCCAAGGCAAACATGGCCAGGACCAAAAACACATGCAGGAGCGTCCTCATCTGAAAAACAGACAAACCACAGTGACGTTTAGAAGGCTAATACACATTCTGGATTTGCACTGACAAAGTGGAAATTGTCTCAGGGGAGAACTGACTGGATGGATGTGCAGATTTCTACCTGATTTGTGACTTAATCATAATAGTGTAATGTGCAGTTGTTTCATGTCACATAACCTAACAAAACATTTGAAATAAAGGGAAATTGCTGACTATAGTTTGTACAATAATATTTCTTGAATAAAACAAGTAAAATGTCTAATATGCTTTACCTGGCTGATAGTTCACAACCCAGCGTTACAGCTGTGTAGTCTACAATGTATTGAACAGCGTATGACAATGATACAGAAATTAAATTGTTTGAAAAACTATATGACTTCAGTTCTAACACAAGTACAGTCAAGTTTGTGTCAAAGACCAAACACGATAGTTTGCCGTGCTAAATGCTAAAGACGCTTACGTGGACCAGACAAGACAGAACTAGCTTCAGCCAGACTTAACACTGAAGACCATCAGTTCAGTTCTTATTAACATTATAGAAACGTCTTTGTATCTGGTTCTGAAATACTCCGTTTAAAATAAGTTCATTTTTTGATGTTGACAAGAAATAAAGGAATGATTATTACCCTTATATTCGTCTACGGGTCGCAGGCGTTGAAGGCGGTTGGACGCGCAGGCGCAGAACCTTAAATCCGCCGTTGGCATGACGTGTACCGGACAAACTGAATGTGGCCTCTCGTCACCGCAGCGCCCCCTGTGTCCCGGAGGCCATACAGTCGCCTGGCTCATTCTGGCTTGAAGACAATAGGGGGCACTACGACCCGACAACAGAGTGCTGGTGCAACAACTTATTGTTTTCCCACGTCGCTTGAAGACGTTTTAGAATAATGGAAGATTAGCTATTGGACCTTAGATAGATAGATAGATAGATAGATAGATAGATAGATAGATAGATAGATAGATAGATAGATAGATAGATAGATAGACAGACAGACAGACAGACAGACAGACGGATAGATAGATAGTCAGACAGATAGATGTTGTTGTGTTTGTTTGTTTGTTGTTTCACTTACATGTGAAGGCACGCATCCTGTATTCATGTTTAAAAAAACACACTGACATTCACGTTTTGATGCAGTTCTTTAATCTCTTTACAGTAATACAGTTACAATGTTCTCTTGTGTTTTTCTACCCAGCAGGTAGTGCATGTGCATAATATATTAGTTATATACAGGACTATACAAATAAAGACTTAGGAGTCAGATTGCTGAAAAAGCACCATTGGAAGTGAGGCACAACAGAGGTGGCTTTTTTGAGTGCAAGTGGTTTCCTGTGGTCGATCCAGTGTCGCCATCAGGCACATATTCATGCAAACCCTCCTGAAAAGAAGTCTGAAAACATGTAAACCGGAAATTACAAGAGCAAAAAGGCATGTTGAGGAAAATTAAGAACAAGAATTTAAAAAATTTGATACTTTCTCCTTAATATCATCTGAACATATGCAACATACTAAAACTGGAAGCAGCATAACAAAGCAGCAGCAACATGAAGCAGAAGTTGAACAACATGAAAATTGTGTTCTCTGAATCACTGACAACAGAAAGTCCTTGGTCAGGGGTATGACAAAACAAACACTTGAGGGTCTGAAATTCAAGTTTTGCTCAAAAATGAAGGAATTATCATTTTAGCAATTGTCTGTATCAAATAAATTAGAATGTTTTGTGTGGGTTTATCCACAGTATAATAAACATTTATGAAAAAAAGGTTTCAAACGCATAAAACAAAAAAATAAACATTTTATCCACTTACACAGTTCCTGTTGTTAACACTGAAGAGCTCATTAAAATTTATGTATTTCATATACCAGATTAAACAAATATTTGTATTCAGTTGCTGTTTGAAATATTTTATACACGTGTTCATGTAATGCTATTAAAGCACATCCTGTTTTTGATATGCATGGCTGGAGGTTGGAAGATTTGAGGTAAATTGAATACTAACACAAACTGCTCAGCTCTTAATGAACATCTAAAATGAAAGGTATTCCTCACTCTCATCTTACGGCTGTATGAGGCACCACTTGTATGTTATACACAGAAATTTGACAATGAATTTTGTTACATAACAGTTCCATTTATGCTTCAGTCAGATGTTAAATCAAAATTGATTCGGTTCAGTGTATGAGCATTAAATAATGCATTTCCCAGAATTTGTTGTTTAGTTCAATCAGAAGAAAAAGTGCTTGAGGCAAAGACCAGAAGGACCATTATTGTCAAAAGGAAACAGAAAACTGTTTCACAGTCAAACCTTATCAGCGAAACGGCACAGAAAACAAACACGCTGACCTAACACTCCTTCAAGATTCAAGACACAAAAAACAGAAACCTTCACTGCTTCTAAAGTACTTAGTGCAACCTTAGATTTGCTTGCATTGCATACTAGAGTACATTCCCATCTTTAACGGCATGAATAGTGGCACTAAGCTCTGGTCTGGAGAACGTTTTGTGCACAGCTCTAGTAAATCAACAGAAAATCACTTCTTCTCATCAGGTCAACATACAGAAATGTACAAGCATACAAAAATAGACAAAGCAAAAGGATTTTTAGCACCTAATAAGGAATCTTACAACTTTTAATAACATGTTGAAAAGTCCATCTCCCCCAGGCACCATCAGGTGGCTGCCCACTTGCTCTGGGTGCATTTGTGTGCTTTCCGTGTGTCACATGTTTGCATGTCCAGATGGGTTGCAATGCAGAAGTGAAATGTCATTGTATAATGCACAGGGAATTGTACAATGGCAATAAAATGGCTTTCTTTCTTTCTTTCTTTCTTCTAGTTTCTCCTTAGTGAATGAGTGATGTTAAGTTAGCCAGACTGTAAAGACATTTCCGTCGCTTGTTTTCCTGTCTCACCTGCTTTCTTCTGTCAACTCTTCTTGTTTATGTCAGTAGAGGACGATGTGCTTTCAGGGCCGCAGCTGCCAGCGAGGCACACACTTTGTGAGCTCTCAGGCCCTGACCTTGTGTCCATGGGAGGGACATTATTGCTGTACTGGCTTTGACAGGCTGTTGAGCCTGAGTAGTCACCCATCACTGCGCCGTAGGAGGGTGGAGGACAGTCACACCTTCTGTCATCATTGTCAGTTCCACAGTCACTTTTGGCTGCCACCGGCTTCGTGCTATGTATATAAATGTCTATGAAGTCACTCTTAAGCATGGTTCGGTTAGGGGGCGCACGAACGGAGGCTCGACTCAGCTCTAGCTGCTGCTCTGGATGGCGGAGTTGGAGGTTGCATGGACCCTTGTAAGGCGGCGGCTCCTCCCCGTCTGACAAACAGATGATGGGGGGAAGATTGATGATCTCCTGTGGCAGGTAGGGATAAGTGGGCTGGAAGCGGAACAGTTGCGGTTGTTGTATGAAAGGTGGGAGGTTCCGATTGAGGTGGCCGCATAACTCCTAAAAGAGACAAACACACAAAGCAAAAGAACCCATCCAACGTATTAATGTGGGTTATGTGGCTTATAATAAGTGGTCCATGGAGGCAGGTTGAATTATTTAGCAGCAGGGTCCAGTTGTTGTACAACATTAACTATTTGTGAAAAATATTAAGTTAGAAAAAGGTCATGTAAATCTTTTGTTTACCTGAGGTATGTAACTATAACATCACAAACAAGAGTGCTAGAAGAGGTGTTGACAAATTCCGTGCAAACAACCATTAAAATATAAATTCCTAGGAGAAGATCAATACCAGCATAATGCTGTTTTGGCCGCCAAAGAGAGTGTACATTTTATTTTAATCTTTCATATTAACAATACACCAGTTGTATGTCTATCAATCTATCTATATATTTATATTTATATACACACACACACACACACACACACACACACACACACATATATATATATATATATACATAGTGTCATGGGCGGGTGTGTAATTGCTCAGAAAAAAAGATTAAATATTAATGGGTTAGTAATGGTTAAACAATGATGGGTGGATAGTTGCTATGAGATCTGAGCTGAGCAACTCACCTCGCCATTTCTCCGTTGGGTCAGCACACTGTTTGACCACGAACTGGCCTCCTGACAGACAGACCGAAACAGAATGACATAGTGAGAAAAGGAGGTAAAATGTTTGCTGAACGACAGGAGAGCCGAAAGAAAAACATTAATGATCTATCTGAGAAGTCATCAGTTTGTGGTTTGGTTGCGTGGTCATGGCGCCTACCCGTTGTGCGGCCTGGTTTTCCTGGGTGTGGCTGAGTCTGCTGAGGAAAGCCAGGGCTGACAACCGGTAATGGTTGAGTAGGCAGATGATCACGACTATCATGAAGGTCATCACCAGCAGGATAATTATTATCTGAACAAACTCCAGTTCAGCTGCACACACAGAAAGTTGGGAGACATTAGATGAGAAACACATTAGAGTAACTTCATTGCAGCCATGGTTATACAGTACATCATCATCAACGACTCTCGTAGGTCTCTGGGTCTGACGAGTGACTCATGCTTGACCCACCTGAGATTTAGTATAATAATGTGCACGAATGTGTGCATGCTAACACACACATATGCAGCTGGGTAAAGGAAAAATGTTTAACAGAATGAGTTTTATGATGAAAATGGAATAATTGATTGAACAGATCCAGGTAACATTGCCTTCTAGTTCCCGAACATATCCACATGCACACACAGACACAGACACACACACACACACACACACACACACACACACACACACACACACACACACACACACACACACAGTGTTTAATAATTGAAGCCAGGCCACTGAACATACTCGCTGTGCCTGCGTCTAAACTCAGACAAGGCACCATCTGTCTCACATAATTAGCTCTGTCTAATCCCAGTCAACATTTTAAAGTGTGTAATGTTAAGTATTATTTCTTTAAGAAACCACACTCCAGATAAGACTGCACGAGCTACTTCAGACAGTGTCACTTTATGTTTGTTATCTCAGTCTCCCAGTGTCAGGTCCCCACTGTGCCACAGTAACTGTTAGAGCATGGCACTACAGCTTGTATCCTCAACAAAAACACAAAAACAAAACACTAATGTTGAATTTAGCATGTTGGTTTGACATTCTGTCCATCCATCAGCAGGATGATAGGTAAAACTCCAGATCGGGAGGCGAGGAACCAATAAGAGATGATCCTTTTACATTCCAGTGCCTTAACCATGTCATGTATGTGTCTGATCATTTTGGATATATCCAAATGATTTCAGTGGTGGTTTCAAAAAATGGGCCTCTGGGTTTGGTCTGCGTTCTCTGTGTGCTGCATGCTGCATGCTGCATTTTTTTCATTTTTTTAAAAAAATGTCGTTTGATTGGCTAATGGAAATTGTGTTATATAAAGAGTTTTTGTTGTATTTATAATTCAATTGAACTTTATCTTAAGCAATATTCACCTGGCTGTAATGCATGAATACAAACCTGAAACATGAATTGGTCTTATATTGCAAATAATATTACATGTTTATATTCCCTATGAAAATTTAACGAAAACATTTTTAAGGTTTGAATTTTGGCAATAATGCATCAAAAGGGATGCATGTGTGTTTAATATGCACTGTGTGGACAAAGAGAAATCCATGAAACAGAGACAAAGGCTCAGACAGGCAGTGACGGGCAGACCTTCACCTTTCACCCTTGACCCTGGGGAGGAGCGACATGAGACAGCAGCCGGCTTTAATGAGGAGTCTGGTGCATCGCAAATCATTCGGATGTGTGTGTGTGTGTTTTGCTTAGTCCTATCAGACGTTCCCATCACTCATGCCCCCAGTAGTAGTGGGCCTGTCTGAAAATTTCTAATAATGTCGGTACAAAGAGAGAATGTAAACATTAAGTTACATTTCGGATGTATCAACAGCAGCAGTGTAAACCTACATTTCTTTCTCCTCCTTTGTTTGCTGCATGTATATCTGGTACAAACACAGCCTGAAGGCTCCATTAAACATGAAGGAATAATCAGCAGGATCATTCCCATTTACTTTAATTGAAGTACATGTTGCCAAATAAATCAAATGTGTTTTATGGCTCTATTTATCTTTCTAGAGAAGATGAAGATGAAATAATAGTCTAGCATTGACCGGCTTATATGTCCAACTACTGCCCAAAATTTCCTAGGCTTGTGTTTTGGGGGTTCGGGTGGGTTAATATAAAGTCTGCGAGCAGTCTTTTAACATAATGGATCGAACAGAACAAAGTACTCAGTACCCTTTACTTCATTATTAATTCAGCACTTAGTACCCTTTACTATTTGTATACTCACTAGTCCTTACACCATTTTACATAAGCACTCCGTGCCTGTGAATGCATTACTGCAGAGGTACACCATTATCATTACGACATTGTAACATGAGCACTCAGTACTGTACTGAGTAGTTATTAGTTAATAGTTATGCATAGTCATTGTCATTATTCAATTTTTAAATGAGTACTCAGGCAGAATTGTAATCTGCAGTATGTATCTCCAGGACCACATTCTCGACACACACACACACACATACACTCTACAGTTGAAAAACAAAACTGTCTCACTGATGGTAAATGTGAATACTGTACTGGTATGATGGATTAGTTCAATAGATGCTAGTCAACAACTCAGATAAAGCTCAGACGTCGCAGGTGGAACCTCCTGCACGTGAAAACATTCAGATCTGTGAACATTCACAGCCAAGGTACTCATGAGCAGAGTTGCAGCTTTGTCAGTGTGTGTGTATTTATGAAGTACATGCTCTTCTTCAAAGTCTATTAGGAAACTTGTGTTTTTGTCAGTTCAAGGTCAAAATTGAACTTTCAGTCTCATCTTTTATGCATTTTGGCATCACTAAATCCCAACAGCAGTGCTGCTGCCAACCAGCGAGTAC
The DNA here is from genome assembly GCA_901007665.1 of Aeoliscus strigatus. Taxonomy (NCBI): domain Eukaryota; kingdom Metazoa; phylum Chordata; class Actinopteri; order Syngnathiformes; family Centriscidae; genus Aeoliscus; species Aeoliscus strigatus. Next base: position 76,362 of record CAAKHB010004450.1, read on the forward strand.
TTCATGTAAATTCAAGCTGGGCCCACTGATGTATGTGCAGAACACCAGCAGGGTGAGGTGGTATCATGAGGTGGCACAGTGCTGCTCTCTGACCATCAGCTGATAGAATACCAATGTCTCTCTGTGCATTTATTTCACAGGATCTCCTTGTCCCTCACGTGCAAGACACAGACCTACTGGTTTCATTTACTGTGTGAAACTCAGGATAAACATAATGTCATTTTTGGTAAGAATATTTTGCCAGTAACTCTTCAACTTGAACCATTTGTCAGCAGGTTTCACGACCGCCTTTGTGCAGCAGTAGGGGGGAGTGAAGTGGGGGAGGGTGGGAGCTCCGTCAACCGGACTGTCCACACAGACAGCACCGAAATACCGTCCGTGCCTCAGCTGTTCTAACGGGCTTTTATGACGCTGGTCTTAAATCCCACAATGCTTCACTTCTTAACGCACAAGTCGACAAAATATCCGGTGACAAACCGTCCCGGAGGAGTCCGATTCGCAGACGACACAGGCTCAGTCTGCTCCTGTTATTAGTACACACATCAAATATGCATCGTCCACTCCGCAGGAACTAGACGGCTGCAGAAGTTAGGCCACTGTCACATGGAGACATGATGTATCCCCCAGAAGGCGTCTAACCCCGCCCGGAAACGCGTTCAAACAGTTCAGAATAGTCTGGAACCCCCCTCCCCAAAGCCCGAGCAGGGTAACTTACATATATCCATGCCCCGTGGCTGGCGTCCCGTGCAGGTGCAAGAGCAAAAACCATTGGACTTTATGGAGCTGGAGCTTCCCGGGGCCTCTATGTTTTTCATGAGACGGGGAGCGCCGAGAGCGGAGTCAGCGCCCAGCCGAGTGTCCGCACGCAGCGCAGCCTACATCACGACCCCCGGAGCTCCGTGCGCTGCGTGGACCGTCTTCATGTTCACGGAGCGTTCAGCCGAGCCGCAGACTGCCGTGTGTGCTGGGACATGCTCTGATTTACAGACACCTCCTCCTCTCCTCCTGTCAGTAATCCGTGGGGGGAGGAAGTGATGGGGACAATCGCAGGGAGGGGAGGGCCCAGACCCGGCAGACCCAGACAGTAATCACCCAGACAGCTGTCTGAACGCTCCCCCACCGCTGACCGAAGCCATTAGCTGACAGACTCGTACGGGAGACAAGTGCAAACAGGCTTTAGAAATGAGCCAAGGCCCCAGATGTACTGTCTGGCCTGGTTCAAATATTCAAATTAATTAATGAAATGCAACACTTCATTAATTCATTTGAATAATAAAAGCCTCAATATACATAATTGTTTAGGATTAAATGAAACAGGAATAATAAGAAACAGAAATCGGCAAACAGCAAAGCAAGTCTGACCCTCAGTGAAAAGGAGAAAATATGAGGTTGTTTTTCATTACTTCAGTTTTAACTTGTATAAATAAAGGAATAAAAGACACAATCAAGTTTTGTGTGTTTGTGTGTGTGTGACATAGTTTTCTAGTTTTTATCATTTCAGAATTACCAAAACACTTTCTGCAACTGGCCCCAGGTAGAGTTTCTATGTTTATTTTGTGCCTGTATAAATGAAAGAAGAAAACCCACTGTTAGCTTATCTGACGACAGTTATTTGTTACACAGTCGTGCATAGCATGCATGGTTGCCTGTCTCCCTGTGTCGGCCCTCTGACAGACCAGGGTGACCCCATCTCTCACCCAAGGTCAGCTGGGATTGGCTCCAGATCCCCCGACATCCTGATAACTGGTATATATTCGGTAGGTGGCTGTACCCAGGAAGTATGGAGAAATAAAATCTCATCATAATATAAGCATTTAATATGATAATACATAAATGTGTTGTTTTATTACCAGATTACACTGATTTACATTAAAGCTATGCTATATATTAGTGTGTTTTTCAATTTTCAGTAGTACTGGGTTACAGCTCATAGTACTAATACTTTATCTAAACAGCACTTCTCACAAGAAATTATTTATATATTTACCAACTGTAAAAGTAAAAATAATTTTTAAAAATAATAATAATGAGCCAATCCACTGTTACGATCAATTATATATTTGAAATCCTGCATACTTTTATTTCTTTTAAGATTTTGATTGAAGATTTGAACAGAACTGATTTTCTGTTTTAATTGTAATCTTACTCCGTGTAGCGCATATTCAGAAGTATTTCAAACCTTAAACGTTCATTGTTTTTAATTGAGTTGTTATTTAAATAAAGTTGTATTAAGAAAAAACGGAAATATCAGTATGGTCTTGAGAGATGCGTCAAAACAGCCGCCATCTTGCTAGTGGCAAGTACACTCACTTTCGTAGAAGAACCGCCAGGGCAGAGAGCAAAGTGGGAGAAGTCAAAATCCAAAGTCTTGTACTGCTTACAGTTGTACAAACAGACATACTGAGGAAAGTACTGAGGCTAACTATTAAATTCAGGGTCACAATGCATAATATAGACAGAATTATGGCAGTTTTTCCACAGGTTTTGCACATTCTGATGATAAAACAAAATGTAAGTAAAAAGTATGCTTTACAGTATTAGGTGTGATCATGAAATAAATAAATACATAAATAAATAAATAAATGTGATGAACTGACTGGATTATAAAATATTATATAATGATTTTGTAGTGAACTGCGCATATCCCAAGTGCATGCATGAGTTACGAGTAAACTACTTGCCTATAGTAAGATGGCGGATTGATAGACGTATCGCAGCGCAGCGACAGATACAGGGAGCGCGGCATCTACGCCTCTGTATCTGTGGATAAAAATTCAGCCATCTTCGTGAGGTCAAACCTGCAGCTCAAGGGTAGTATCTTTGTATTTATAAACCAATATGCACTCGAACACGTTCTTATTACACATTTAATTCGTCATGTCCACAGAAGGTTATCCTTTCTACTTCCGGGTTAGCACATTTTTCTAGCGAGGCGACACTCGCGTGGTAAAGTTAAGCAGTAGCAGAGAAAACGAGTGATGAGAAGCTGATGCATGTCAATAAATAACATTCCACGGTGCACTGTATTGGCTCGGAAGCACAGGTGATTGAATTACTAGTCATTAAAAGACGGGCGGAAGGAAGAGGTCCGGGGTTTGCTCTAGCGTCAACAACCGGCCTCAGTTCAGCAGAACTAACGTTTAACGCTTTGTGTGAAAGTCAGCCAACTTGTTCCTGTTCATTTACCTTCAAACATCTCATGCAGGAAAGACTTCAGACAAAAAATACCAACATTCACCCTCCTTTCCCATCGAACTGTATTGCTTTAACCGAGAACTGCACAAACGACGGAACAGTGACACCTAGTGGCGATTTGAAGAATGACTAAAAGACAGTGTTTCTCATATCTCAATAACATCCTGATTTAAAATTCTTTTCATTCTCTTTTTTCAGGCGCATTTTAATGTTTATTTGTCTGAAGTTATCTGCTCTTAATTAAGGAAGGAGGAGAACCGGATGAGTTTACAAAAGAATGTTTAAAATGAAACGTGATTCAAAATATTTGCATTGTGAACAAAAAAAACCCTTTCTAACTAAACCATTTCCCTTTTTCTTTGCATGACCTATAGATGCCCAGACATTGCTCAGTGGGTGGCTGCAAATCTCGGGACACCCGTGAAACCCGTAAAGCTGGTATCACTTTTCACAAGTGAGCATGGTGCACATTTTGAAGAGTGTTGTTAAAATTATGGTTCATAATAACATTAGGATTTGGCTATCCAGACAAAGTCTTTTGAGTCGTCCTGTGTTGCATCTCATTGATGTGTGTCTGTGACTGATTTACAACATTTAAAGGACGATGTTTGTCAGTCAATAATCATTTGTTACTTTTATGGCCAGATTACCAAAAGAAGCAACGCGGAGGAACCTTTGGATCACCAACTCCCACCGTGCCGACTCCTGGGATCCTCAGGCTGACTTTATCTACTTCTGCTCCAAACACTTTACGCCAGCAAACTTTGAACTGACCGGATGCAGGTCTGCAAACATTCATTCATTCATCTTCTTCCACTTGTTCTGGTTATGCTTTTTCGCGGTTGTGCTGGAACCGAGCTGTCTACGGGGTACACCCTGTGTAGTACACCCATGCATAGTTTAATTACTGTCATTGATCGATGGTGTAAACTTGAACCTGCTGCTGACTTTTTCACTCACAGTGGGATCAGAAGACTGAAGGAAGATGCTTTTCCCACAGTGTTTGAGTCCACTTCAGCAGTCAAATGCAAAAGGCAGCGAACATTGCGCAAACGAGCAGAAAGGTAAACACCTTTCTTATTATTATGACTATTTTTCTTTCACATTTCCTGTGTTGGCAGTACTGTGTCCTACTGTGAAAATATTTTGTCCACTGTAATTCCTAACAATGGGAAGAACAGCCGATTTAGGACCAGGACAAACTTTTTTTATCTAATAAGCTGTCAAGTGTACCTGTATATGCACAGTAGTTTTATAGTTTAACTAGTTTTAACTTAAGTGAGTTGTTTTAGCGTGTGTGATGTCATCATTATACAAAGTCTATGTGCTGAGCTAGATCATGCAGGGCAGGGCCAATGGGAGAAACACTAATGTGCATGTTAAATACCACAGGAAACTTTTTTTGGCTCATTTGGTCAGGGAGATATTTGCAATGGAGAGAATAGACGGCATCGATGTCCAGTACTTATGATACATCCAAAGATTGTACAAGAAGCACAGGAGCGGATTTTAATCATAAGCAGAGAAGAAAGTATATGTGTACTGTAGCAAAAGAATGCAGCAGAATACTGAAAGTAGTACAGTGTTGATCACAGTATGGACAACTGCAAACTTTCTGTATCTGTGTTTTTCTGTGTTTTGTTGTACAGGAAGAATCCACATTCAGATGAGCAGGACAACATCCAGGAGACAGAGAAGGGTCAAAGTTCAGAACAATCTTCAGTTCTTAGGTCAGCAGCAGAGGCTCAGGAGATCATTGCATCTTCTCAGACGTCTTCGTGTTCTTCAGAGACTGCAGAGGTAGAGCGATCGTCACGGCAACAAAGTAGTCCTTCATCGCCACCTCCATCTCGCTCTGTCTCCCCATCACGTTACATGAGGCGCCTGCCACCTCCTCCGGGGTTCTACCTTCCAAAGGAGCACAGCTATGCTCAGCTCTGTCCCTTGCTGTGGAGGAGGCGTTATGACCAGGCCATTGACTGCTTGGAGAAAGCCTTGCGACAGCTGCATGCAGCCAGGCGGAGGGAGAGCCGTCTGCGGAACACGGTGCTGAGGCTACGGGATAAACAGCTGAAGCACACACTGCTCTTGTCACGTGATGGTTGTAAAAGTGCCACACGATGTCGAGGAGGTTTTAACCAGGAGAGTGGCACTGATCCTAAATGCGAGGATACCATGTCGCTTGAAGACACATGTGCCGAGCAGGTGGACCACTTTCTTCCAGTGTCAAGCAGCTGGGCTGAAGAGTACGGATACTGTTTTTACTGTGGACGAGGGCAGGTGCTGGGCAGTAATCCACAGACACACACTGTTTCCCAGACTAAGAAGGACCACACAGGTCACACAGACTCTGTGAAGGCTCAATGCAGTGTCAACAACAGGACAGATGAATGTAGCAGGGACATAGTCCGACTGGAGAAAATGCCTGGGGACATTCTAGAAACCAGTGTCACAACTTTGACAAATTCCCAAGTCTTGCTCCAAACTCAAAGTTTACAACGTGTGGTCACAGCTGCCGTGTCTCCGCCTGACGCTCACGAGCCAAATGTGCCGTTTTTAGGCTGTCGTCAGGAGCTGCTGCTCTCTGACGCGTGTGAAGGACAGTCTAAAGCTCCGGGTCAGGAGCATCATCAGGACCTGCAGCAGCAGCTGTTTTGGATACAGGGTGATACTGAGGCGCAGGTCATCCTGGTTCCCGCTGAAGAAGGGTTACAACGCTATCTCAAGACGGAGGGAATCGCTGATGACGCACACACCATACTGGTTTCAGAACTGGATCTCAAACAAGACTTGAGCCTGATGACGGTCAGCAGAGACGGCCCCCTCCCTTGTTGTCATAACCATGGTAATGAGCATTCTGTCATCGATAGCGCAACAGTGGAAATGAGAGAAGACGTGAGAGAGAAACTGAAAGAACACCTGGAGGGATTTCACCTTCAGCTCAGCACTGAGTTTCAAAACTGACCGTCTCTTAAAACCTGAAATGATTTTACCTCAGATCAAATCACAGATATATTTGACGCCTGTATAAACACATATACAGTATGTTGTGCTGAGTTTCACCAAACATGTTATTATGTTTCTGTGGATGTCATTGTCCTTCATTAACATGAACACAGACAAACAATGTTGGCTATTTCTGCCGCAGGAAATAACCAGCCAATGAAACTAGAAATACAGTGTTTGCTTGTGTTGATAACTTGAAGCTAACTTGAAGCTATAACCTGCAGTTTTAAGAGATCAGTCACTTTTAAACTTGTGTAGGATGGAGCTAAACACATAAATAAACTTAAATGACAAATATCAGCACTGGAGGCTTCAGGTTTTCACATCACAACTGTTCACAGATCAGTACAAAACGTATATTGTGTTTTTAATAAAACCTCTGTGATCGGCATCTGCCCCAGCAGATTCTTTCATCGCCCTGGCTCCAATCCTCCAGCAGGTTTTCTACATATAGATGAGCTTGTTTTAATCCTGCTCATGAGTCGACACCATACGGGTTTCCGTTCTGAAGCATCCAAAGTTTGAAGATGTTTCACCACTGATCTGAGAAGCCACTTTCTCTGATGAGGACCAAAACGTCTTCCAGCAAACTAGCACGTCCTGTTGCCTACAGTTTAATCCAGCACATTAGGAAACAAATTCTGTTCGTTCTAAATATCCTTCCTATCTGCTATGGACACTTATCCAACAGTCCTGGAGCCACTCACACAGGCATCACATGATAACTAGGTTCACTTAAGTGTATTTAAAAAGTCCTTTCTTGTGCTGTTGTGACTCTGCACCAGGTGATGGATTGTGTGAATAGTCAGACCAAAGTTGTGACCAACCTCCAATGACTAAATCCATTTCTGTTACTACGAACTCTGCTTCTTCTATTACTAATTCTACTTCACTTATTACTTATTCTACGGCCACTACCAGCTCTATGCCTGCTACTTAAAACACGACTGGTGTTACTACCAACTGTACCACTGCTACAAATATCTCTGTTTCAGTTATTCCAGCACTTACTACTCTCTAATACTGTTACTGTTTGAGAGGTGCACATGTTTCATCAAATTATGTGACATGTAGAATTCATATTTGTCTCCGAACAGTAACAAATGTCAGCAGAACTGGATCTTACAATATATTGTAAACAGTCGTTGTGAGCTGCACATCTTTACAGCAGTGAAATATTTGTTCCCCCTTTGTTGCTGTGTAATTACATATATGAGAATGTTTGCTGAATGTAAAATGGTTTCAACATATGTTTTGATTTGTGTATTTCCACACATGTGCCATATGTCTTTCCCTGTTAGTCCTCTTGTTCTATTTTTTTCTGTGTGCATGCACGCCACGCACTCATGTGTTAATGCAAAGCATCTGGGAGCTGCTCCGTGCAGATGAGCCAGTGGGAAATGTTGATGGTCTCATACCGAAACAATTCACTGTGGCCTCTTCCACAGGGTGTGGCATCAACCCTTCCCATTTAGATATTCAAGGCTATGGAGGGGATGGGTGTGTGGGGGGATCATGTATTATGACACACCAATCACCCTGAGGATGTCGGCATAGATTCACCGCAGCCTGCTTAAAACTCCCGTTTGTAGTTTTCTGATGAAACTCCTCTTGAAACTCTCCCCTAAGAGAGATTCTTGGCTTAATTTGAACCAAACCTCCGAGCTCCCCTCAATCTACACCCACCAACTGTCTGCAGTCATAAAATTGGGACAGAAGGAATGTGGTCCTGCCTGTTTCCTTCTCTGGCTCTGGCTCTCCCCTGGTTTTCAAAACTTCTTACCGGGAACATTTGTCTGTACATCTCTTGACATCTGTGAATATTCCAGTGTCGAATCTAAGTATTTAGTGTCATGTGATCAAGAGAAACCACCAGCCTGAACATGCAGGCAGTATTGCGTCAATACTGCGTCCAACTTGTACATCCGTTTCCCAGATGTGGCATGAGTAGAATTAGTTGTACTTGTGTGATACAGTACACATTAAAAGCTCTTGTGGCTGCAGTAACTTGCACTTTGGATCGAGAACGCGGACGGTAAATGTTGTGTGACGGCCGTGACAAACCCGAGGTAGCTTTCTGTTGAGTGCCACGGATCAGGGCTCCGTCTTCTTCCTGGTTTTTGTGCTCCACAGAGGGAGGATCCAGGACCGCTGCCAGCTGCTGACACAAAGTGCCCGACACTCGGCGCAGAGACACGCAGGAAGAAGTGACCGCGTTCAAAGACACAGTCGACATGCCTCAGGTAAGAAAATACATTCTATAATACACACGGCAAGCCAATTAAAAAACCCTCAAAACTTTGCATGTAGTCAACTGAGAGAAAACCCAACTTTGTTGCGTGAAATGTTCAAACGTAAAGCGAAAAAAACTGCGCATAAAAACAGCCAGCGGAGTTAAGAAACACACCCAAGAGAAACTTTGATTCTTAGCTGATTAAAAACCAAACCAAAACAAAACATTTTTTATCAAATCACAAACAGAAGACAAACTTTGCAGGGTTTTATATGGGCAGCAGCTTCAAACCCAAGAAGTATTTTAATGGAGACGCAGTCAGCTGCCCCTCCCTGAAGTCTGTCGACGGACACTGCTCACCCGTTAACACTATCCATCTGCCTATGTTGCTCACTGGATTCTATAACGGCGAGACAAGTTGGATGAAGTGAGCAAGTGATGTTCGACAACTGTGTAAAGAGAAGGACTGTTCGAGACCTGGGGGGCTCAGGAAGTGAAACCTCCACCTGTGGAACTTCAGTGGGGCTTTGTGCCATCTGCCCTGCTGCCTGTGGGCCATACTTGGAACAAACCTGTTCAGTCCATTGAAATAAATGGACAGCCTGCTCACTGATATCCAAACCAACCTGTGGTGGGTTTTACATCACTGGAAAGCTGTGAATTGTGCAAAACAACAACAACAAGGATCTAACTAGCCTTTATGCTCACTGAAACTAAATCCCCAAATCATGATCAGCCTCATCCAGAGTGTATGAACATGTCTGATTAATCACATCCTCTATGTAAAACCTCTCATCATACAGCCAGAGTAGGAGGAAATACTTGATACTTGTGTGTTTTTTCGGAGGTGAAGGACTTGCAGCAGCTTGTGGGACATCATTCATTCTTAGACAGAAGGGTGTGGTTTTGACAAAGCTGTCGGCCCACATGCATTGAATAACTGTAGCAAGACCCGACCATTGGCCAAGACTCAGTATCTGCTGCTGTTGCAGTGAATCAACTGACTTTGTATGATACGGGAAGCGTTAAGGGGGTAACTGTATCAAAGCTTAGGTTTGACAGTTGTTTGCTTTGGTTCCTTTGCAGTTTCAGGTCAAAACGCTAAGATAAACCATCACCAGTAGTCCCTCAGACAGAGGAGCCGATATCAGGAAGACGGTGGCTGAGGCTGTTTTACTCCTTACAAATAATATTTTAACAAACACCATATTTGCTCAACTTAAATCTGCCTGCAGGTCGTGTAACTAATGTGATTTGTCTGCAGCAAAAGTAATTCAAATAGAAAGTACGTGTGAATCACATGTCCAAATGTTAGTGTGTTTAACATATGCTGAAAGCAGCATGTCCTCGTGTGAGAGGGAAAACCTAAATGTGTTCATGTACATGATTAAATGCACTGCCATTCAAAACATATATTGCCCCATGATCCATGAAGTACCACTGTTCATCTCTATTTCATAAATGGCCTTTTAGCGATACTCAGCGATACTCATCCTGCACGTGGTGGACATCAGGAATCAGCAGCATGAAGTGAAACGCTGCTTCACCTGTACCCTGTTCACCTCCAATCTCCCCTTCAAACTCATCCATTGTTGTCCTGTTTTTCAGCATGAACACAGCTGGCTGACAAACACAAATTTCCAGTAAAACTCAGTTCATGTTTAGCCAGTGAAATGATCTTTATGCGAAGCTGCAGCTGTAAATATGTATGTTTATGTTGTAGTAAATGTAATGTACAACATGTATTTTTCCACCAATTGGCGAATTTGTGGCATCATTATTCGGGCCCATTTTGTTTGGGTGAGTTTAAGAAGTTTTCAACAAAAACGTCTTATATCTCTTAAATGTGTGCATTCATACTGCACCGGTATATGATGGAAATAAGAGGGCACCAAAGTAGCAGAAACTAATTTAATTTTTTTACAAGACCTATGAACAAAACGACACATATCAAGGTCCCTTTAGTAGATGGTGTGAAATTTGTGAGTCAGTTGTGTAATGGAGGTTGTTTCTTACAAAAAAGAGGTCTTCTCATCCATGTTGAAACCAGCTGCTGACAAACAAGTTCACAGGGTCCATGTGGTTTCACATGTTTTCTCCACAAACTGAAACTTTGGTTTATACTGGATTGAAACATTTAAACAGTGGATTTGATTAAGCTGTGTTAAATTAGACACATAACCAACTAAACGCTGACATCTTGTCAGTCTCATGGACAAACAGACCTCTTGCCAACCAAGCAGTACCTGTCTTTTAGGTCTGAGAAGGAGTTTCAGTGGGATGTGATGGCATCACGGGTATGCATTAGGCCCACACCGTGTGATTGATAGATCAGGACTAGACTCAGCTGAATCGGGACAGATTCTACGACAGCTTCACCCAAACATGCTCATCTCAGAATGCAAAGAGTCAGCATGGCGACAGCCAAAACGCCGAACTAAAGGAGTCTGCATGCAGGTGACGTCACCTGGGCTACACCCACTCATTTTATACAGACTGTGGTCTGTCTTGTCATGGCAAGAAGTGATGAGTCAACTCACAGGAGCTGACCCATCTCAAAGTGGAATGGAATACTTTCAAGGATACCTTTATATATTTTAACCTAGACACTAATTCACCATCTGTGGGGGTCAACATTCATAGTTGGTTCAGTATTTGACAATAGCAATACAGCAATAAAAGAGTTGTCGAGTGACGGTTGGTAATAAAAGTGGTTTGATGAGTGGGCTGCTATTGTCTCTTCTTCTCTGTCCAGTACTCAGACCTGGAGCAGGCCATTAACACCCTGGTCACCCAGTTCCACTCTGCCTCAGCTGACAATGGTGCAACACTGAAAACGGATGAATTCAAAGGTCTTTTGTCCTCCCAGCTGCCGAACCTGGTGAAGGTAAACCTGCTCTCAGTGTCCATGTGCTGAACACTCACCTAGGTCTGCTGGGTGTGGCACAGCGTTTCACAATCTTGGTTTTCATGTCAGTTGCAAATGTGCTCACACTCACTCAGGTCACACAGGCCTGGCACACCTGGGACCTGACTGTAAAGATGACAGTAAAATAAATATTACACAGGTGACATGAGTGTTCTTAGTGGAATGGAATCAATGATAAGGATCGTTAGGCTCAAATGTTTTTCTGTCTAAATTAGTACACCGAACAAAGTGTGTACTTACCTCCATTTGATAAAAACACTACGCACATAGAAGAACAGACAAGTGAATCTTACAAACCTTTCTGAGCAAGAGAGAGCACGCTTAAACAGAAGTGTCACACGAGCTCGATCAGTGGCGTTGTACAGTATATCTGCCTTTACTGTGAACCAGTGATGTTCTTCATAAGCGCTGTTCCTGATGATTTTGTCCTGTTCCTGACGTTCTCCTGGTGCGTTCCCACAGGGCATCGGCACAGACCAGGGGCTGAGTGAGATCATGCGGAAGATGGGTGTAGGTGACGGAGAGGGCATTTCCTTCAAGCACTTCTGGAACTTAATCCAGTCACTCGCCACCACACAGCACGGCCTCCTCGGCGGCCAGAAGGGCTCCTCATGTAGCTGCATCCTCCTGTGAATGTCAGGCTCATGACACAACACACCAGCCAGCTCTGAGCGTCCATCCTGGAGTTTAACTCAACAGAGAAATGATATGCACATCTTTCTCCTAATCCAGTGTCGGACAGAATACAGAGTTGCAGAGTCTTGTCCGCCCACAGCAAGATTTTTTTTAGATATATATTAATGACTAAAACAATACATATGTGTATGCTATGATCTCAATCTGACAGCTTTTAACATCACTCCAGACAGTCTAGTGTTAAGCAGCCCATTCAACTTCACATTCAGGGTTTGTTTACATTCCTCTCTGATCAAGTTTCCAGGTTGATCAATTTGTTTTCGTCTTACACGAATACATTGCAACATTTTTTGGTTTAATATTCAATTGGCAATTCACATCTATCCATTTGGTAATCATGAATTAAGTACCGGTCAGTATGTAATACATACATACAACAGTATTGACATGGTAGTAGATGTTTGATTTTTGAGTGGTGTATTATACACAGTTATTTTTTCTACTTTATTAGTTCAGTACACATGGATCTCCATGTGTAATAGTGATTGATGCATTCCAACATGTTATGTTTACTTCACGGATACATAAGAATGTGCACTACCTCATGTGCACATTTTCTGACAGCTCAAATATGTGACGAGTGCTGACATGTGTGAAATGAAATCCTGTCATTCAAACACAGGTTTACTAACTCAAACACTACATTAGAAAATGGAAACAAGTATGTGGCTTTTTTTATGTAACTTCACCCAACTTTATTAGCTAACCGTGTAAAGGCTGAGTATGTAGTTTATACACGTAATGGTGCATTATCTCCTTTGCATGTTGAAAAAAAAAACATTTGAAGGCACATCAGACTGAATGTGCATTGACAGAGATGAGGGCAGATCATTCGAATTTTTGTACTGTTTAACTGTCAGACGCCTTTAAATAAATGTCTTCCTCTCTTTGTGCAGAACTGACTCAAGGGTAAATTATTGCCATAGCCTGTTATTCACACTATCTGTTAGTGTTGGCAGCGTCAAACTCAGGAACTGGAAAAATTAAACCACCTATCATCTTAAAACACACACACACACACACACACACACAAAATGTAGTATGGCCACATTCATCTACAGAAAATGAAAACAAACCTGTCAGTGTCCTTCAGTCTCCTCACAGATTTCTATCAGTAATGTTACCCCCTCTTTTCTATATATTTATGTTTTGTTATTTGTCATATTCTGAGGTGTGTGATACCATTAGAAAATGATTAAATAAAGTAGAAAGTACCCATACTACACTATTGTATACTACTATTTTGGGTTATTGAACGGTTACTGCTGGAGCACTTCATTTAAGTGTAAAAATATGAATCATCTGAAAAGAAGAAAAAAAGTTTAACCTTTCTTTCAGGGTCAGTCTCAGAGGGGGGTCCAGTGTGCGGACTTCCAGGTCGGCGGATATCTGGGCCAAGACTTCCTTTTCCTCTTTGTTTTAGTTTATTTTACAACTAGGAATTTCAAAGGAAAAGTAAGACTTGCTAAAATGTACATATTTGTATGGACAGACTAAATACTTGTTAATGTTAGTATTCAGAAGTGGTGCTGCATTTGGGATCATGTATCCCCTCTCTTGCTTTCCTCATCAACACCTCCAAAGGTCAAATTTGATCGGTAACTACTATTTGGACTATAAATGGAACCGGATATGAAACAGAGGACCAAGGGCAGTTTAAACATTTTATTTGACATTGTGGTTTTCAAATCACTGTAACAAAAACAAAAAAATATTTATTTACAACTTGTCATTTTGTTTGTTTTGTTTTGGCAGCGATGGTTTGATTATTTATATATATATATATATATATATATATATATATATATATATATATATATAGAGAGAGAGAGAGAGAGAGAGAGAGAGAGAGAGAGAGAGAGAGAGTTCATTTTCACTCAGAAAAGGACAGAGATACAGAGATTTATTCAGTAGAGATCAGTACTAATCTGCAAAGACAAACAACATGTACTGGGCCTGAACCATTCAGGAATAGTGCTGGAGACAAAGTTCATTATACAGAAATAATCATAAAGTGAAATAGTATATTTTTCCGTTACTTTCGATTGTGTAATAGTTACCTTCTCAGCTCATGTCTAACCCTACTAAACCTATTATTTACCTCATATTAGCGTCATATATCTGTTCGCCACCACTCCTCATTGTAGAGTCATTTCATTTAGGTGTGGCACAGTCAGTGAATCTGTCGAAACCTTGGTGGAGGTCGGCGCCCTCTGAGCACCCTTGTTCTTCATGTTTGACGCTGGGAGGTGTACCGTCTGTTATCACATGGCTGTTTTCAGGTCACTGCTAATCCTCCAATCTTCTTTTCTCCTCATTAGCCATCTTACCTCTCCTTTCCCTGCTGCACTCGCCATAAAGCCTGTCGACTACTAATACTCTTCTAATTTTACTGGACATAGTTTGAGCCAAAAGTGTTGCTGGGATTCTATTGGTTTGACAAAAGGCAGTCTGAAGGGGTAACTGGAGAGTAAACGGGTGGAATGAATGGACTGTCTCACAGCTGAGTCCTTGAGATGGACATGTTGACATGGTTTGAACAATCCGGCGGTCATTTTATATTTGGTGGAGCAAGTGAATGAGCCTGGTGGAAGGTGGAGCCAGACATCAGAGGATCATATCAAGACAGAAAACATCTAGACGCAGGTACAGATTATAGATCACATTTTTGGGCCAACTGAATATTCATTTCTGTGTGGAAAAAAGAAATATTATGGCTAAATTTGAACAGAGAATGCTGCAAATTCATTTGTGTATTTCAGATTTGATGTTTTTGTTCATCCATGGAGACATCTGGATTCATAGGCCTGGATGAGAGAATCTGATTGAGCAAAAACAAAACAAACATAATGTGCTGTTCATTAAAAGTTGGAAACATCTTTGCAGACATCCAATATTATCAGGCCAGCTCTGAGGACATTCACAGATGAAATTTACCCATTCACACTGATGAATCATAAGCATCAACAAGCTTCACTTTTAACTGCATATTTACGATTTGTTATTTGTGTTTTAGCAATGTTGTTTACAACTCATTGATACATAATTAAAAAATGGATATTACTTTTGTCTTGTGCTGGCTATGATCGTGTGCCCACAAATGAATGCAAACAAGACAGAAACATACCAGATGTTGGTGGTCATGATCTGACCTTCTCCAGTAATTGGAAAGTGCTGGTTTGATCTCCAGCTCATCGACAATCTGTTCTCAAGTGTCCTTGAGCAAGATACTGAATCCCTGATGCTCCTGAAACCATCCGTGTATGCATGTGTGCAGCAGCTTCTGCCAGTAATTGTGGAAAAAGTGTATGGTTAAGGTATTAAAGAGACATTAACTACACCCCCATGTGCCATTTGCCTTACACATAACGGCCATCAAAGTATTCATGTTTGCGTCTTTAATCCTGATATGGATTCAAATCTGAAAACGTTCCCACTGTTTGAATTTTTTATGTTCTTTATTGATATGCTTAAATGTTTGGTTTTCATCACTTCCACTGATAAGACACAACGGGGGTGGCTTTAAATGATAAAACCACTTGTCATTTTTGGCTCCAGTATTTTTTGTGTTTAGAATCAGAATTTGTTGTCATTGTACACAGAATGATGATACTGTGTGTGATTAAGTTCTCTCTTAATCATCACACCACAGTAACATCACAATCCAGCCCGGCTGTAGCTCCTCTCTCTGTCCGGCAGGCGCAGCGTGTCAGTCGGACCTTGTCATCGGAGGAGGGCCTGTCTGTCCTCAGTCGTTGTTGACATAGTAGAAACTCCCCATGATCAGCGGTTTCCCCTCTAATGCAACTTTCTGCTGTTTCCCCTCAAAGCTGAGCAGAGGACGTCTGGCTGAAAACCATAGCAGAAGAACAGAGAGGACCCTGCGGAGGAGACATATGCAGAAATGTAAGACTCATGATAAGTTGTTCTTCTGATACCTCTGCTTGCTATCGAACTGAAAGATTTCACCCTAAATGATGGCGAGATACAAGTATGCGCCGCGCAAACCGACATTAGTCAGTCAACAGCAGTAAAGCAGATACGCCATCGATGCTCTGCTTTGTCAGCAGGCAGCTTTAGGAGACTCCCGCTCCCACAGCTGTTGTTCGCTGGATTCCAGCCGGTGGAGCTTCACTTCTGCCCCACGTGTGTGTCCGTTAACCGTTCACTGTCCTGCTGCCGCCGTCACGCCAGGCTAACCGTTAGCTAACCGTTAGCTAGCCGTTAGCTAGCTGTGAGCTAATGTCAGCTAGCCGATCGTCGGATGGTATTTTAGTTAGTGGTAGTGTTGTACTTCAATGTCTTCAGTAGTCTGCCTCCTTCGCACGTGTTGACAGTCGTTACCACTGAAGATAACTGCAGTTTTTGGAGGACGTGGTAGCAGGATCATTCCACAGGTGAGGACGAGGATGCTGACGATTGATCGAATACTCGGTGAAATCCGAATTATCTGATCTTCCCCAGCGGTTGAATCAATTTGGGGTTTTCGCTGACTTGTTGCAGAGGGTTGATCAGTAACTTTTAAAACTTTTAAATCCAACGAAATGAATTCAAAGTCAGCGTTTCTTCGTTTATGATAAAGATTATACTCGATGTGTATTATTTAATAACAGAATTCATACTCACATATTCAATTGAACAGTAAAACTGACTGTTGGGTCAAACAATGGGTCAAACAAGCAGAACCCAGAACAGCATTGAACCAGTGACTTTTCAGCACCAAATCATCAGAGATGAGGCTGCACTTTAATGCTTTGCAATGGAAATGTGCCATGGGCGATAAATTCACACTGATTTTCTGCTGCACAACCTTTTCATCGACATTTTTGTCTGTGTGTGTCTGTCTCAGATACAGTGATGGTCTGCTGTAGAGACCAAACGGTGTGGGCACAGCTCCATCCATCTTAACACATCTTTGACCCTTTGGATGTCAGACGCGGTGTTTGCTCCCTGACCTTCCATGCAATTGAGGTCAAATTGTCGTGGTAATGGGGAATCACAGCTTACTGTCCCTCATGGTGGCTGTGCTGGGTTTACTGAGCCCCTGTGTGACCAGACTGACTCCCAGAGTCTCCTTCCCCTTGGGTGAGTAAACTTTAAATACTAATAATAGTACTGGTTTGGATAGAGATTTAGGTTGTTTCCTTTCACCGTAAATCATAGTTTCAATAATCTCCACTTACCTCCACTAACCTATTCTAAGAATAGAATCACTGCAGGATCCTTATGTTCACAGTACAAGACATTGTACATGATAGTTGATTGTGTAGGTCAGAGTTCACCCACTGATAACGCTTTATCAGTACAAACAGACAAAAACAGCAGTGGCAAAATGTCCCCTGCTGTTTGACATAGACAGTTTTACAACAGTGGAAGACACATACACACACACACACACACACTCCAAACTTCTAGATGTGAATTTTAAATACAAATAAAGGTCAAGTTTAAAAAAGAACAAGGTGCCGTCCAGCAAGAGGTGGAGGCCACCTCACTTCTCACCTCACGCCTCTGGAGATTGTCGAGATGATTGTGGTAATTGTGTGAGAGTTCCTGAAGCCAGTGTTTGTCTGCCGTACATTTACAGGCAGTCCTGGGAGACATCTCACCCACTTCAGTCACCACGATGTCAGCAACACCACCACGCTGATGCTCAGCGCAGATGGAGACATCCTGTATGTAGGAGCCCGGGATGCTGTGTTAGCTCTGGATGTTAGCCATGGAGACGCCATCACACTAAGAAACAAGGTGGGGGGGGGGGCACAGATGCGATTAAAAGCACAGTTAAGTTCATCTGCAGTTGAGATATGCTTCAAATGGGTTATTTCATTCATTGACTTCTGACAATAGATTTTGTGACCAAAGATTGCTGCTG
>CAAKHB010004451.1:0-10529 GCA_901007665.1 Aeoliscus strigatus
AAAGTTTCCAGAGAAACAGTCATTGTCTTTTAGTTCTTGGAAACGATTCATCCAATATTGTGCATGATGGGTTCTCAAGTAGCCCACCAGCTTTCAATCCTCTGATTGTGATTACTGGACCCAGTAATAAAGCAATTTCTGACGTGGCGGTGGTCAGTAGTCCATCTCAAAAACCTCTGCATTTCGGCCATTGTGACATTTTCTGTTCCACAGTCTGTTCGGATTTTGGAAGCGGTTCCCATCCTCTTCTCAACTTCTCCTAAAAAATGTCCAGCGACAAGCTTCGGATTGCTGTTTGTTGAATAGGCATGAAGCCAAACAATGAGTCTTGAAAAGCCGTCAATTGCATATTTATACATATTCCAAATGGCTTTAGTTTGTCATACGAGTCCACATGCCACAGAAAATTGGGTCCAGGGTTCAATGAATGTGCGTC
This sequence comes from Aeoliscus strigatus, assembly GCA_901007665.1. Classification (NCBI taxonomy): domain Eukaryota; kingdom Metazoa; phylum Chordata; class Actinopteri; order Syngnathiformes; family Centriscidae; genus Aeoliscus; species Aeoliscus strigatus. Next base: position 437 of record CAAKHB010004451.1, read on the forward strand.
GCGTCAGGCGATTTCTTCCTCTTGGCTCAACACCGCGGGGGTCAAGGAACTTCAGTAGATGTCTCACTGTAGTTTGGGTGACAACATATCCAGCTTGAATACAACTGAGGTGGTGTAGCTTGTAGGCATGGTGCCTTCCATGTCCCTCCATAAGAAAAGACGCTACTTCCAGGGGATCTGACATATTTTTCCTTCTGCTTTTCAAAATTCTTCTCAGCGTGCGCATGCTCAAAACAGTTTCGTCCACTGTGCTCAGTAGCATGAGAATTTCTCCATGTTTCAAACCAAGCGTGAAGTAAAACCTGATTAAATTGTGCAAATGAGCCATGTTTAGTTAATAAGTGAGTCTGCCGCAACAATACCCGCATGACACGTATCTCATAATTATCTCAGAATTCTGTGATAGTATCTTGGAATTCTGTGATATTAGCTCGGAATTCTGTGATATTAGCTCGTTACTAATCGTTTATTTTTCTGAGGTGGCAGCAGGACGCTTCCGTACAGTGACGTGGTAATTTTAGAGAAAATATGGAGAATAAGAAAACGATGCCAACCTGTCCCTAATTGTCATTCTGTGCTTTTATTTTCCCCGTCAGCTTATTAAGTCACTTTTTAAACGTTTGCTCCTCAATCTTACCATTAACACTGTACATGCTCATCCATCTGTACATTCTGCTGCTGTGTTCATATTTTCCATACTATACTGGGGCTGTGCAATTCAGCCTGTTACAGAGCGGATGTATATACAGTAGAGTGCATCTAAATAAGGTAAATAAATGTAAATTAACTTCATTTTCCATATTTATATGCACACACCATGTTTTAGTAATACCTCTTTTAAAAACATAATTTTATATATTGAACATTTTAGCAAATGTTTTCGCTTTTATCAAAAAAATGTTTTTGTTTTAATTTACTGGAGCTGTTGGAATGAAGGAACCTTCCGTCTGGGATAAAATAAAGTACTTCAGTCTGTGCAACTAATTTTGATAAACTGACAAAAACATATTTTGCATTTTGAAATAACAACAAACCCTTTATCTTACTATCAACTGAGTGATGATGTTGTCCTTAGAAATAAAAACCACAACAGCCATTGTTAACAATTTTATTGTTTTATCAGATAAATGCAGTCTGGGACAATTATAATGATCAGTATCAGCGCGCAGCTTTGGTGGGGTGGGGATCCAAAGCAACGGGAGAACTGAGGTGAGTATACGTTCCCAGGACAGGGTGGAGCCCCGCTGTCATAGATGCTACATAACACTGCTGCTGCATCATCAGCAGCAGCAAAGTGAGAGGCGACGAGCAGCCTGGAACATTCTGGACACTGAGGTAAGCTAGAGTTGGCTAGTGTTGCACTGAGTAAATAATCATCTAGACATACTGGAAGTCTGTACTCGTGTCGGCACACGTCAGCTCGTCTATACATCAGAAGAACTTTGGCATTAAGAGGAAACATAGTGACGATCTGGGATCAACACAAGCAACGTGGTTCATTAGATGAACGTGTGAGGGACAAACTCCCGGGGCCTTGGGCCGACAAATGCTTTGAAAGCTTTGAAAACAACAGTTTGCATCAACTGTTGATGCAGTCGGAGGTGATCTGGATTCTGTAGGTGCAGCTAAAGCTTTAGCTTATTCGCTGACGAGTGAGAGAAAGTGCTCTTTGGCACGTTAGTTTTAAGAGTCTGGAAGAAGTGAAGCCTCACTGACAACGTTCAGGTTTGAAATGAGAACGAGCAGCAACAGAAGACAGCAGAACTGTGGTCTGCTAATAAAAAAATGTATAAATAACGCACTGTTACTTCAACAGAGCTGAAGATGAAGGACACACACACACACACACACACACACCTTTACTGTCTTTGTCCATGGTTGTTGACAATACCTGAGATTCTGGTTGTTCCTCAGGGCTTTACAGAACTTATGAACGCACCATGATCGATCAGCCGAGTTTCAATGTTCCAGATGTGGTCAGAAACATTGGAGTGATGGGATGGGGGAGGGGTGAGTGCCACCACTATTTCTCAAACCTGACCTGCAGGCTCAGCACATTCCCGTCCAAACAGAACTCTGAATACAACGGCGAGTAGCAAAGGAAGGAAGAGCTTAGCTTAAAAACAGGCGAGGTATTGTTAACGGGATTCTCCCTCTGACTTTAGGCTTTAATACCATCTTGGAATGCACTATAATTCCATATATAGAATGATATATACTGTATATTGCTGTTAACATAAGCAGGATAACTTTCGATTAATACAGCAACCTCCTTGCCACCGGAGGCGCCACACGTAGCTTCAGCACGCTGCTCCCCGTTCCACGTCTGAGGAGCAGGAGATGCCGTAGTAGATGATTCTTATATATATATATCAGCTTTCACCAACTTTGGTCACTCTTCATCCACCCTTTCCCTTTTGGAATCCTCCTCCTTCTGCTCCAGCACCTGCGGGGCAGTGGGGCTCGGGGGCGCCGCCACTTCGCCAGCGGCCATGAGTGACGGATCTTGATGCTCGACGATCCTCTGCAAAGACGAGCCCTCCTGAAGAGAGACAGGAATGAGACCAGGATTAACAGTGAACATGCATGTGATTCCCTCAGAGGCCACTGGGGGTGAAACGTTTACATGGGCAATAACCTGGAATTTACTGGAAGAATGGTATGGATGGATGGATGATCGATTGATAGATACTTTATTTGATTTCCCAAGAGAAATTCACAGTTATGTTCAGTTCTTGACAGGGATCTAGTTGTCCGGCAGAGTTGATGAGCATCCAGAGAGAACCCAATGTTGTTTCTTCATCACACGCACCCACAAACACACTGCAGGACTGAGGCCACACCCCCTACCTCGACTGTGCGTCCTCCATCACATGCACAAGTGATTTCTAGAACCCTGAACGACTGAGGTCACATGTCTGAGCCCGGAGTACCACGAGTTTGAGCCCGTGGACGACAGGAAGCGATGTAAATTTGGAGATATTGACATGTAAATACATACGGTATAATGTTTGGGGTTAGAAATATAGTCAAACATTAGTAGTAAATGATGTTCCATCTCCATCGGTGTACAGAGGTCTGTATGTTAATGCGACATTGTGTTGGCTAATGGAACTAAAAGGCTAACTGATGATTAGAAAACCCTGGTGCAGTTACGTTAGCAGAGCTGAACAGTGTTGATTGGAGAAGCTCGGAAACAGACATGTCTGGGTGACTGGTTGTGTGTGGTTTGATTGTGTGCTTTGTGTTTTTATAAAAAAGGTAGATGCTGAGGTTTCATTCTACATTCGAGCTGCCAACGCTCCCCGGGAAAACAGAATTGTCCCCTATTAAGAAACAAAAGTATACGTCCCGTATTGAGCTGAGACAGGACACACTTTGTCCTGTGTTGCTAGAGAATCAAAAATAGTATGTCAAATGTCAATGGAATTAATGAATAACAGCCTGATATAAAAAGACTAACATACACAAGTATGATAATTTAGAATCCCAATACCTCACTGGTCAGGGTATGGTTGCACCTTGGACCAGCTCTACTCCTTCCAGAAAGAACAAAAACCACAGGGAGAAAGAAAACACCTGGGTGTCTTGCTGGGTTAAATCGTGGGCAACTGGACTTCTAGTTTGCTTGAACACGTTTTGCCTCTCATGCGAGAAGCTTCTTCAGTTCTGAACTGACTAGTGGGGAGTCCTGCTATTAGTACTGAGTTGGGTCGTTACCTCACACAAAGGAGTGTGGGTATTGGAAGGGGTGTGATTTTCAGGTCCCCCTCCATTGTTGTCAAAGTCACCTGCAAGTTGTTTGATCCTTTTGGGGAGAGGGTGGACTGCAGCTCTCCTGTGTCGAGCCATGTGCATGTGTTGGGTTGTTTCCCCAGTGTACAGGTCAGTCACTCCTGTACACACACACTATACTGGACAGATACAACATTGTCCAACTTGTGATGGGGTGTTTTGTCCTCGGGGTGGACCCGTTTTTGCTGTTTCTGTTTCTGGGTTTGAAGTGTACCACATGTTGTGAAGAAACGTCTTCAAGCAAACTGCTAAGTCCAGTGGACCAAGAATGAACCCAGGAAACTTTGTTAATTAGAATGTTATGATAAATGTTGTGCATGTACATGTTAGCCTTCCACTTCCATCTTCACTGTTAACCACATGAATACTTGAATGTGCTGCGCCGTACCTGCTCTGAGAACCGATGATTCACCGGATCAGAAAACTCCTGCATCTCTCCCTCCTCCCCGTTGGAATGGCAGCTTGGACTCTGCACTTCAATCCCGTGACTTTCCAGAATGGCTGCTTCTGGTTGTGTGACGCAGGAAAAACAGGATGTCGGAGGAAATGAGCATTATCAGCGTCCGTGCAGAAACCTTCTCTCTCCTTTTCCAACTGAGGACAACGTTGGACTCTCACCGATGTTCGCTCTTCTCTTCATCTCCTTCCGACGGTTGGCAAACCAGTTGTACACCTTCAGCGCCGTCACACGCTCAAACTCTGACAATTTACAGCCTGTGCGGACAGAAACATGTTTGTCTTCAAACGTCAATATGTTTGAATGGAAAGAGACGTAAACCGCTGTGTGTGTTTCCGGCTTCAATCAGACTTATGACAGGTAACCTCATACCTGGTTTCTGGATGACAGAGTTGCAGGCGTTGGCGATCTCCTCCCGCTTTGCCTCATCGGGATACTGGTTCTCAACGAAGAAGCTGTGAACACACACACACACACACACACACACACACACACACACACACACACACACACACACAGCATATGTAAATATGTTTTCAATAAGAGTTTGTTATTAAGAGTGTTCGTAAAGAATTTGAAGCATCATTGTTCAAGATGAGAAATGCATCTCATGTTCCTACATTTCTGTTAGAAACAGCTGCAAACTAACAACAAGCTCAGATCAGACCACACAAAGGGATTGATTTCTGCTAAGTGTCATCCTCGGAGCTGGCCCCTCCTGTTGCACGCACGCGCACACACGTGGTGTCCTTGAGTGGAAACTGGCTCATGAAGATCAGCACTGCAGCAGTGATGCGTAATGTGACGACACTGCTGGTGAGCGGCGTGCATGGGCTCCTCTCGGTCCGTCTCTTCAGCGGACTGAGAAGAGCAGCAGATGACAGTGCGCTGCTAATAAAACCCGCCACTGGTAACACAAAGAGCTCAAAGCATTAACGGACTGGCTCTACACAGACAATTGCATCAGAAAAAGAAAAAAATGTCTTCGTTGAGGATGTTTAATCATCTCAAACAGTCGTCAGATGTTGTCTGACCTGCCAACGAAAGTTGTTTTCACCTGCTACAATAGGTCAATATTTGACAGATTAACAACTTTTCCTACATTTCTTTCATCAATCTATCAGCTTCATGTTACTTATCCCGTTCAACAAACACATCATATGGTTGTGTTTCTCCATCTCAGATCACACAGGAGTTCCTCCCACACACATAGGTGGATGAATCATGTGATTGACCATTGATCAGATAAAAGTTTGTGCTGTGAACAGTGAGTCTCTGTCACTGACTGGATATCACGCACACACACACCACAAATACACCTTCCATTGACCATCACTATGTAAATTAACACTTTACGTCTCCACTGATCTACATAATCCAGTTTACTCACCAGTCTCACCACTGTTTTGGACTGTTGGTCATGTTCTTTTCATACAAATGATAAATTACTGTTATTGAGACTCTAAGAACAGTATTTTTTAACAAGAATGATGAGAATCTGATGATGGTGGGTCAACAGGATGTGCTGTGGTATGAAGGCCGATTTAAATTTCATCACAGGCCCCGTCCACTGCTGACACGTCAACAGAGCTGACGCCGCGAGGACACAGAGGATCCAGTCGATATAACGGACTGAAGTAGACTGTGATCACCACGGTGAAACGGAGCAAACTGACCAACCACACAATAATTTTTGGTCAAGTTCTGCCCAGATGATATGGCGAGAAGTCGCTCACCTCTCCATGATGGACTGACACTCCTTCCTCCAGGTGAACCTGCTGCCCCGACGCAGCCTCAGAGGTCCGCCCACCATTGTCGCCCTGTCACCCGCCATGATCCCCGTCCGCCAGTCGGGCTCCTCCTTCACCAGAGAGCGCATTGATAGTGTGGCGCCTGAAGAGGAACAAAGACAGAAATTACCATGTTAACGCACATACTCACATGGGCGCCAGCAGCTGCCTGTGACCCGATGAGACAGTTGGCCACGTTTCCATTTATTCACCACTATGATGACAATCTGAGCTGCACAACAACTGGTTCCACACTGGTTCCACACTGGTCTGACTGTTTTCAACCCAAACACATTCCAGGCTTAACCGAGAAGGACTCTGTGACACAGCTGGGTAACGTGAGACAGACAAGAACTAGGTCACCAAAAAGGAAATACGTTATACAATACAACAAGTTAGTCACTTTCTAATGAGATGTGTCAAATAAATTCTGGAAAACAAAACATCCACCTGAGCCTGCAAATATTCCTGTGTGATATAGTGTGTGTTGATGCTCACATCCATAATCATGCTGCATCTTCGGTCATTGAACCGAGGCGCATGTGCGCTCAAAGCCCACTCTGTCAGACTATTTAGAGCTGAGAGAGACAGAGAGGAAATCCTGAACAGGATGGTGCGATCCCTGTCTACATGGTGTGTTGCCGCACATTCCTGCAGTAAAAGATTTTCACACAAAGAGCCATGGTGTCGGGGAACTTGCGACATACGTCCAATAGTCGCCAAATATCCACAAACTGCGAAGTTCAGCGTTTCGCTGTTTGGCTGTTCCAGTTTCACAGGGCACGTGTAAAACCTTGGTTGGAAAATGGTCAAAACGCTTTGAAAAAAATGTCGATTGTGTGACGGACATGCAGGAATCTCCTGTGGCAAGCTGCTCGGAACGGGCCGGGTGGGTGCCCCGGGGAGGGGTGGGGTTACCTGAATGGGCCTGGGCGGCTGCGGCTGCGGCAGTGTACCAAGGCAGCAAGTGCATCAGCAGCTCTCTCTGTCTGCTCCACACTGGGTTGGGGTTGAGGTTGGCAAGCGGCCCATCTCTGTCCCCTCCCCTGGCCCTGGACAGGGGACTCACGCTGTGCTGGCTTTCACTCCACCTCAGCCCTTCAGTCAGGACAGAAGCAGTGGTCAGCAGGCCGCAGCCAGAGATCAGAGAAGGTGAAACTCATAATCACACTCCTTCAAACTTAATATTAGCTTTGTAATGAGTGTCTGCCGATTGGACATCAAAGCTTTGGGGTGCTTTGTCCTGGGACCATTGCAGTGAAGTGCTTTCGTTAGTAAACTGTTTGTTTGTCAGCCATGTAGGAATGAAAACCAGCACCAGAGAACCTCCAGCGTCGGGCTGAGAGCTACAGAGGCCACAGCCAAATTTGGAGGGAGGGGAGCTCATGGACAAACTGCATGCCAGCCCGTCGTCGGACATCTTCACAGAAAACCACATGCAGACTGCTGACTCATCCGTGTGGCCCAGGACGCAGAGGTCGACGTTTAACACACACACACACAAAGACTCTTTTCCTCCTGTTTCCAGCTTTCCAGGACCTGGATGTTACTGCGAGGGATGCTACCATGCAGGAGTGTGTGGGGGGGTGGGATTTGGGTTATTGAGACAGTCAATGGAGGAGGAGTGTTAGCAAGCAGTGGTTTACATACCGCTAACACATGTTCAGTTTCACATGCCAGTGTTCCGTCCTTTATCATCTCATCTACATTCCATCATCATTAAACTCGACCTTGAGATCTTCAGATGCGCTCAAACTTAATTATCTCTCCTCTTAAACAGCCATCATCCCAGTGATTAAATAATCCTGCAGCGCTGCCCGGAGTCTCACCTGGGTTGTTTCTCTCCAGCAGGTACCAGCGGTAGAACGCTCGGCGTTTGGAGTCGCTCATCTCCAGGCCCTGCTGCAGCAGCCACTGCGAGATGTAACTCTGGCTGATGCCTGTGTGGAAAAGGCAAAGACATTCACGTGTCTCATCAGGGTGCTGCTGACTCCTGATTGGTTCGGTTTGACAGTCAGTGTAATTTTTTGTTTTTAGATTTGTGCTTATTCTGTCCTATTGTACTGCGTGTCCTCTTACGTTACTTACTGTTGTATTCATGTTCAATAGGCATTGTCATTACTGTCTCTATAGCACTTTGATTCACTGTGTTTTCTTTTAAGTACCTTCACAAATAAAGTTGGGTTGAAGAGACAAGTTCTTTCTCTAATTATTTTTTTACTGTCAGCACATTGACACCGTTGTGTTGTGCACATTATTTTGTTTTTGCCTTCTAATTTAAGTAATTTAACATACTTCTAATTCAGCATTTTTATGTTCTTGCAGAGGACATCCATGATCTCAATGGTACAACAATGCAAACCAAGCATCACAAGTTGCCACGGTTACAGAGGAGGAGCCTGCAGTCGGAGCATGAACATTCACATAGTGACTGTGTTTTTAAGAATTCATTCATTCATCTTCTTCAGTACTGCTCTAAAGATAAAAAGACCTTTGCCTTGAGTACGAAAATGCAACATATGTCAAGACTTCCCCTCATGACATGCAGAGATTTTATTCTGATGCACTCCACAAAGTCACCAGGACGATTCTGGCCTTGATGCTCCTCTTCTGACATGATGGTTTTAAACAGAGGGTCCTGTGCTTTGCTGCGAGATAGTTCACCCCCCTGCACCTGCTCAACCACCTGGGATCTGACCTAGATCAGAGGAACAATATGTCACATTTTCTTGGACGAATTCCTGTTGGTTGATTTTGTAGTACTGGAGCTGCACTAGCATTGTAGTAAAACGACTTATGTAATGACGCTTTTTTCCTGTGTAGGTGTCAAAGTTCACTGATACAAACACACCAACTGCATCATTGTTGTCTCTGATCATCTGTGCATGAAAAACATTGTCTTTTTTATTTTAAAATTTACTCTTTATGTCTTTAAGGTGTAAAGTGAAAAAAAAACTAATCTCTCTCTCTCTCTCTCGGTCTGGATCTGGAAGTCCCACAGGATCTTGGCCTGTTAGTCCTGCCACCTTTGGGGGTGTCTCCCATCTGGACCCTGGGACCTCCAGTCCATACTCAGTACAGATGTTCCTGTACACAATGCCCGCTACCTGGTTATGCCGTTCCATGTATGCCTTGCCTGCCAGCATCTTACACCCTGCTGCGATATGCTGGACTGTCTCAGGGGCTTCTCTACACAGCCTACCCTGGGGTCTTGTCTGGTGTGGTAGACCCTGTGTGATCTGTGCTGTCCTTCAGTCCAGCCTTTTCCAGCCACTGGTATGTTTTCTCCAGATCAGCCACTTCCTGTATTTGCCGATGGTACATGCCATACAAGGGCTTTCCTTCCATGATAGTCCCTCTGGGCCCTTCGTCTTTACTGGGCATCTTTTGTTGCCTGAGGCATTCGCTTGGCAGTTGGTCATTGGGGGCCATTTTCCTGATGTATTCCTGGAAGTTCGCTGTTTCCTCCTGGACAGTAGTGCTGACACTCACTAGTCCTCAGCCCCCTTCCTACCGCTTTGTGTACAGCCTCGGGACACTGGACTTGGGGTGAAACCCTCCATGCATGGTAAGGAGCTTTTTTGTCTTGATATCAGTGGCTTGTATCTCTTCCAGTGGCCAGGATATTATACCAGCTGGGTATCTGATCACTGGCAGGGCAGAGGTGTTAATGGCCTGGATCTTATTCTTGCCGTTAAGCTGACTTCTCAGGACCTGTCTTACCCTCTGGAGGTATTTGGCTGTGGCTGACTTCCGAGCTGCCTCCTCATGCTTGCCGTTTGCCTGTGGGATCCCCAGGTATTTGTAGCTTTCCTGCACATCTGCGATGTTCCCTTCAGGTAGGTCAACCCCCTCAGTTGTGATCACCTTTCCTTTTCTAGCTATCATCCGCCCACATTTGTCTAGTCCGAATGACATCCCAATGTCTTTGCTGTAGATCCGGGTGAGGTGAATCAGGGAATCAATGTCACGCTCATTCTTGGCATACAGCTTGATGTCATCCATGTAGAGGAGGTGGCTGATGGATGCTCCACTTTGGAACTGGTATCCA
>CAAKHB010004452.1:0-25807 GCA_901007665.1 Aeoliscus strigatus
GCACCACCCTCTTGGGCACGGTTGACTCAGCCACACGAGGGTCCACATCATGGACTGTGGTCACGGGGATGTCAAAAACCTCCAACACCACCCCATATCTTGTTGCACTAGATATCGGGTGCTGCTCACTTCCTCCTGCTTGCCGTGCACTGCTCGCTCCACCTTCTCTCTTCTACCTGGCAACTCCATCTCTAACATTCTCCTACCAATGTATCCACTGTCCCTCCTCTGCACATGTCCAAACCATCTCAATCTAGCCTCTCTAGCTTTTTCTCCTAACCTTCCTGTCTGTGTTGTCCCTCTGATGACCTTATTCCTAATCCTGTCCATCCTGGTCACTCCTAAAGAGAATCTCAGCATCTTTAACTCTGCCACCTCCAGCTCTGCCGCCTGTCTTCTGCCTATTGCTAGGGTCTCTAAACCATACATCATAGCTGGTCTAACCACAGTCCTGTAAACCTTTCCCTTCACCTTAGCTGAAACTCTTCTATCACAAATCACTCCTGACACTTTTCTCCAGCTGTTCCACCCTGCCTGCACCCTATTCTTCACTTCTCTTCCACAGTCTCCACTACTCTGCACTGTTGATCCTAAGTACTTCAACTCCTGCACCTTCACCACCTCTGCTCCCTGTAACCTCACTTTTCCACAGGTCTCCCTTTCATTTATGCACATATACTCTGTCTTGCTACGACTGACCTTCATTCCTCTTCTCTCTAGAGCAAACATCCACCTTTCTAGGTTCTCTTCCAACTGCTGCCTACTCTCACTACAGATCACAATGTCATCTGCAAACATCATAGTCCAGGGAGACTCCTGTCTGACCTCATCTGTCAAACTATCCATAACCAAAGCAAACAAGAAGGGGCTTCGGGCCGATCCTCTACCTTGAAGTCTTCTGTCCTTCCAACAGCACACCTCACCACTGTTCTACTACCTTCATACATGTCCTGCACCAAGCAAATATACTTCTCTGCAACTCCTGACTTCCTCATACAAAACCACAATTCGTCTCTTGGCACCCTGTCATATGCCTTCATCGTGCAAGCACATGTCGAGTACAAATAGCAGCAATGTCACAACGTGACCCCTGCGTGGACTCCAGGAAGGTATATAACCGGTGTCATCTGGGACTCATAGACTGCAGGTACAGTCGTAACTCATCGTTCTATGTCGTCCCTTCAGGCGGTGTGTCAGCACTGGATGACCCATACCAACAATGTCACGAGGAAACCCCGCAGAACTCCTCCACACTGTTGTGGTGAGGACCACGGCTAACGAGTCGGGGGCAGCGACATTAAGCCGGTAAAAGGGATGTAAAGTAGCAGGTGAAGTCCATGTAGCTGCTGTGCAGATAACGTCCAGTAGAACACCCCGCAGGGCCGCCCAGGATGTGGAGACTCCCCGTGTGGAATGGCACCTGCGGACGATCCACAGCTCGCTGGTACCCTGACACGCTGGTACCCTGGGCAGGAGGGGGGGCGGAGCCGCACAGCGCCCTTGAGAAACCAAGTCACCAGGCACTGAAGCCCCACGGTGGCATTGTCCAGTAGGCATTGCCGCGCAGAAATAGTAGTTATGTCGTCCACATGTTGTTCTGACAGGTAGGCCCTCATGGCGACGGAGTCTAGGATGAGACCCAGGTAAGAAGCTCGATGTGGTGGCGTCAGACGGCTCCTCGACGGCTCTCCGAACTACACACTGGTTACAGCCTCTAGGAGGACAAGCGTCAAACCGTTAATCCAGCCACAGATGCACGAGGCTGCTCACAACCAGCGGTACTTGTGAGAATATGACTCGATACAAGTACGCGAGAAGAATGAAGGAGCTGATCCTCTGCTGACACCGGTTTATATACCTTCCCGGAGTCCACGCAGGGGTCACGTGTGACGTTGTTGATATTTGTGCTCGACATGCGATTGCGCGACGGAGATATATCCAGTGCTTACGCACCGCCTCTGGCGGTCAGAAGGGACTCATAGAACCGCAGTTACAGTCGTAACTCATTGTTCGAATTTTACTCCGGATCTCACGCTCACCATGACAGCATTTCAGATTACCTGGCTACACGGGCAACTTTCCCTCCACCTAAACTAACCTTAACCCTAACCCTAAGCGCGCACTTCTTTCTTTCTTTTTTATGCTTCCGCACCTTCGGTTTCTTCTTCTGGTTTTGAGTGGAGGTTGTAACCAACGTAGACGTGCATTGCTGCCACCTATCGGACTTTAATATACTGTATATGCATTATACAGCTCTGGAAAAAAATAAGAGACCACTGCGTTTTTTTTTTCTGAACTCATCATCTCTACATGTATGACAGCCATCAGACATTCCAGCATTTCTTGCACCAGGAGTGGAATAAAGTCACCCAAGAACAATGTGAAAGACTGGTGGAGAGCATGTCAAGACACATGAAAGCTGTGATTAAAAATCAGGGTTATTCCATCAAATATTGATTCCTGAACTCTTGCTAAGTTAAAACATGAGTATTGTGATGTTTTAAAATGAATGATCTTGTTTTCTTTTAATTATTTGAGGTCTGAAAACATTGTATCTTTTTTGTTATTTTGACCATTTGTCATTTTCTGCAAATTAATACTTTAAATGACAATTACTATTTGGAATTTGGAAGAAATGTTGTCAGATTATAAAATGAAACAAAAATGTTCATTTCACTTAAACACATCCCTAAATAAATAGTATTTTTTCCAGAGCTGTATACAGCAGGGGTCCCCAACCACCGGGCCCTGGACCAGTACCAGTCCGTGGATCATTTTGTACCGGGCCGCAAAGAATAAATAATCATACTTAAAATATATATAAAAATAGGTTTTTGTGTCCGGTTGTCTTACCATTGAAAGACAACCATTTCTGCCCTCGCCGCGCTTGACTCTTTGGCGCGTATTTATCCTGCATCAGCAATGCAAGCTACCCCCCGAAAATGAGGCAGAAACAGAGTTCACCAGAGAGTTTGTTCAGGAAAGGGTAAACGAGACAACGAGGAGACAGCAGAAGGGTCACAGACTGCCTACAAAAAGAAAGCTGCATTTAAAAGAAAATCCCAAGATACCTACCTGAGTTACAGGTTCATCGCAACAGGTGATTCCCAAGCCCCACACCCACTCTGTGTAATATGCGGTGACAGACTTGCTAATGAAGCCATGAAACCATCAAAACTGCACCGCCACATGGAGACAAAACAACCAGCACATGAAGGACAGAAACAAGACTAAGGAGTACACTGGACCCAGTGTTGCCAACTTAGCGACTTTGTCGCTATTTTTAGCGACTTTCTGGACCCCGCTAGCGAGAAAATTAGACAAAAGCGACTAGCGACAAATCTAGCGACTTTTTTTTGGTGATCAGAGGCTCCAAGATCGCGGGAGGGGGAAAAAATAATTGCGCCGTTTTCTCCCTTTCCCCATTCAGAGAAAGAGCCAGAGAGGGGCAGTGGAAGAGAGACACAGGTAGAGAGGGGCGGGGGCGGAGTTGAGAACAGCGTGGACTGTCGCTTCCTTGCACCCCCCCGCTCTCACGTTTGGATAACCGCTCGCTCGTCTAGCGACTTTTAGCGACTTCTGGGCGGGCCAATAGCGACTTCCGATGCTGGGGAGTTGGCAACACTGACTGGACCAGATGGGACCGTCTAGTTGCAGGAAAACAAGCCCATCGCTCCCACTGATTCATTTTGGTGAGTTGATATTATAGTGTAATAGTTCATGAAAGTGCCTAATATAAAATGTAATTGTTGCATTCAGATCACATACTAAATCTAATGATTATGTTTTTTGTTATGGGAACCTTCACGCCCCCACCCGGTCCTAGAAAAAGTATTTCTGCATGAAACTGGTCCCTGGTACAAAAAAGGTTGGGGACCACTGATATACAGCACAGATGAAATTACAGTCCCCTCAACACACGGTGCAAACAGTACAAAAAAGTACAAATAGTGCATAAATTAAACTACTACTAACTGTATTGTAAATAGTGCAATAAATTGAGAACTAACTGGATAAATATGCTAACTAAATTAACAAAATTTAACCGTACCATTAAGTGGGAAAGAACAAGAGAGACATAAAATAAGCAGACAACAGTCAACCAAACAACTGTTGTGCACCTTAAATTAATTTAAATGAAATTAAATCATTCAATTCATTCATTCATTCATTCATTTCCAGTTTGCTCCAGTTACAGGTCAAGGTTACAAATAAAAGTAAATTAGATTAAATTAAATTACTGGGCCCATCTACACACTGTAATTTGCAACAATGTGGTCTGTAAATCAAAATTTGATTAAATGGACAAAAGTTCTGTCTTTACAAGCGAGAAAAAAAATGAAGGAAGGCATACTTTTTTTTGTTCTTTTATTCCTCTCATGATACATAATACATACAGATAATAGGACATAAATAACTCAGTGCAACTCCTGTCATGTAGTCGTGTCATGTCGTTCTGTTACATCGCGATACGCAGCAGATGGACTGATCATTTAGTGTCGGATGGGTTATAGCCTGCTCCCTTCATGTTGTGGCAGAAAAGTGTTACTCCCCACAGACAGAGCCACGCCTGGAGGACAGATGAGACCAATGGTAAACTCACACAAGTCTGTTTGCTGATGGGCAAACTCAAACACAGGATGTGTGTGTGTGTGTGTGCGTGTGTGTGTGTGTATGTGAGTCCTCACCCATGATACCGACACTGCAGGCCGTCAGCACATGGACAGTGGTCCCAGGGACCCTCCTGGTCCCAGGCTAGCATGTCCATAAGAAGGTTGGGGTTGCTCAGACAGGACTCCCCTTTCTCTGGTTTGGGGTTACACACTGGAAATAAGAGCTCTGGAGAAACGAGGATGGAACAGGTATGTGAGGGGAGGAGGACGGTAGTTGTCGTACAGTCAGAACAGGCATGGTGCTGTACTCTGAAGAAGACACTGACTGGAAAAAATACTGCTGATTTCAGCAGTATGTGGTGTGTGTGAGTGATGGAGATATTTGTACGTGGAGTATTACATGAACTGCAGCAGCTCAAGTATGTTGGAGTCACCTCGTTGGAAGGCACAGCAGAGCTCAGGTTTGCAGTCTCGCTGGCTCTCACAGATTGTTCCCTCCGTGCCTGCAGCAGCGTTGACGGTACACTGACCCCACACACACATGTGACCCGAGCAACACTCCTCGTCCTTTTTGCAGGGCTGGGACACACACACACACACGCAAAAAAACACATACACAAACACACACACACCTGTAAATTCTGCATGTTTAGTCCTGTCAGTTCGACAACAAATATGAATGGAACGCTCCTCCTCCTGTTTTCTGAGCTGAGCATCGGCGCTCTCATTGGAAAAGTGTAAACAACGATTCAAGTTTTAGTATTTTTCCATAGGTGGAATGAAGGTCTTCAGTATTTCAACATCATACACTTTACAGTTGTTATCATTTTTACCATTTTCAACTGCAAAGCATGTCCACAAATTTTTCATTTTATTTCATTTTTTATCTACTTTTGTGAGCCCCAAAATATAATCTGTCGTCTCAACCAAAATATTACACAGAGATTAAACAAAATGTGCTTGTACATGTCACAGTCATAAATGTCCCCACACCAGACAAACTAACTGTACTTTTCTTAATAATCCAACTCACGTGAAAACAATAATGTGTGGACTAGTAAACTCTATGAAGGCAGATTTAAATATTAATTGATGTGACTTGTGAAACAAAACATGACAATAAAATAACATAAAACCAACCCACCATATCAGTTGGTATGCAGGGAAGACACTTTGAGTTGTCGATTTCGTACAGGCAGTAATTTAGCTCACCACAGTCCTCATCGACCATACACTCCTGTGGAAGGGCATGATTAGATTGATTAGATATCTTTCCTTCATTGATTATCCTCTTAACATGATCATATATTCCATATGCTGTGTCTATGAATGGACCATGAGTGGTGATACGTTGCCCCCTGCTGGCAAGAAGTTTGATTTGGTGACAGTTTAAAATGTTACACAAGGAAAACTTTTTTATGAGTTGCAGAGCAAAACCGTTCCAACATCCACTCATGTGATTCATTCCCCACCCACCTCGCAGTACAGCTCTCATCCCTTGACAACGACATTCAGGCCAATGTGCAGTACAATAACCTCATCATCTGTCCTCTAGTCGCCAGGGTCCATCAGCAGCTCTGGATGTTTTCTATAAGGCGCCAAACACCAGTACAGCAACTAAACCGCCCATATAAAGTTTGGGTTTTTTTTTTAGGAGCACACAAACGCGCCTTGCTTCTCTGGCAGTTTTTCCAGCATCGAGTTCTATTAATGTAACCACTTCCTGTACGTCTGCCAGGAAAGCAAAGGATCAAGACCGCAGCTGTAGAACGGCAATGCAGGGCTGTATTCACACTGGCTGTAAGTACAGAGTGTAGATGTGTGTGTGAAGAGAATGATTTCATTCTTTTACAGCCACAGACACCAGACAATCACCACACTTTCTACACAGAAAGCACCCATACAGTAAATACAACTACTGCAGCAGCACTAAATAAGAACCATGTGCTGTAACACTTGGCCACACTGATAACCAATCACAAGATTGTAACATCATTCCACTCGTATCGTGTGATGTACTGTCCAGATTCCACTGTCAGGCGCGTCAGTGAGAGTGAGTTGTTTTTTGTTTGTTTTTTTCATTTTTCTATTTTTATTTTTAGCATTATTCATTATATTTTTATAATTACTTTGCGCTGCATTTTTTGTATGAAAAGTGTGATATAAATAAAGTTTGATTAATTGATAGCCAATGGTCCCATTGTCCTTTGTCCTCTCCTCATAGACTCACATGATCTAAAGTGTTCCACTGGCCCGAGATCTTCACATGGACATGTGACCACTCAGTCGCTCCTGTTTTATTATCAGTTTCCTGGAACAGAGAAAAATTGTCAGCTGACGTCAAATATAAATCCAGTGATAAATATGATGTAAAGTTTTTTCATCTGTAAGTTCACCCCACTTGGAAATATGCTGGTGATGGGACAAAAAAAGGAATCCCACCTCATCAGGTCTGTCAAGAACGATGCTGTCGCCATCTTTCACCCTCAGAGTCTCATTGAGATCCAGACCCAGTGACGTTAAAGATGACTTGGCTCTCTCAGTAGTTATCTGTTGGGGTTGGGGGTCATTCCTCCATCAACACGTCAGCAAATCAGACACACAGGTCGCAAGGTCATGGAAAAGTGCCCAGGAAATAAAATGCAGCTAAGCGCAACGAGGTAGAAAATCATAATAAACCTGTCATTTAAACAGCTGTCTACTTTAAAAAAACAGACTCCAGAAGGAATACAAGATTTTGAGCAATTTGTTTCCCTCCGAGGAGTAAGATAGTACCACTCAGAGGACAGCAAGGATAATTCGAATCGTGTGTTTGTCTCTCCAGACCGTCAGAGGAGACAGAGGAATTATTTTTGATCTGATTTTAACAACATCGATTGGCTGTTCTTAAAGAAAAAACTTGTCCTGCACACTGAGCATCTGACAGAATAAACAATGTATTTCTGCTTTGTTCTGGAAGTTACTTTGGACTTAATTGTCCTTCTCTGATGCACCAGCTTAAGAAACAGATGTGCGAAGATTTTTGCTATTCCTGAATTGGCTGTTCTTGAAATCTGTCGGTATGTCTGTATGTTTTTGTATCTTTTAGGTCTTTTGTGTCTATTTCAATGACACATACACACAACTGTTGTATTTGCTGTCACAGTGAAGTTGTGCTAACAACTAGCACAAGAACCGACCTACATGTTGTGATGGAAGTGAAATGAAAACAATTCATTTTTCACCCAGCAATTACTGATAACTGACGTTACTGACGTCTGCTGCAATGGGAACACAGTCTGTAAAGTTTTTTTTTTTTTCTATTCGGGACTTTACCTTTAGCTAAACCTGCTTTCTGGAATGGACCCCAGGTCACCGTTCCTGAAAGCATGTTTAATGTAAATCCTGAAATGTAAGAAAAGTCCTGATTTTCCAAAAAAAACTTGAATTCAGTTTATCAGTAACTCTGAAAAGAGGAAAATTATTAATAGTCTAAACGGCCTGGGAAACCTGGTGACATGCAGGAACCATAAATCTATTCAAAGTGATGTCACCCGTTGTGACACCGCTCATCTACATGTGAAGCTAAACATACTCGTATAGCTCTACATACTTGTGAAGCTATAAAAGTGTCAAATTAAATGCGTACCTGGTCCACTGCCTCCTCCAGTATGTGCTGGGTGTCCTCCATCAGCTCCTCCACCTCCCGGAACATATCATTCAGGCTAACAGGGCCCAGCTCCAGGCTGCCCTGCAGTGTCAGTGCCCTGGTGGATGACATACCACCAGTCGGACACAGCAGAGCCAAAGTGAAAGAAAGCGACAACATCCTGTTACCAGACATCTTCTTTTATTTCTCTTCCTCCTTGTTGTCTGTGTAGAAGCAGCAGAGCCGAGTGACGCACAGCTGGATTCGTTTTATTTGGAAAGTGTGAGGAGGAGCAGAGCTGCCGGCTGCAACCAATCTGCTCCATCAGCCAGCTAACAGCTCAGATTTCATCTGCTGGAGTGAAACACTGCAGCTGCTTACCAACATGTTCTACAAAAGTAAATTAATGTGATTTAGGTGTTGTTAAATATAGTCCAGTGTGCATTTAGGTACAATAATTGGACCAACAGACTAGCAGGTACCAGCAGGTAGTGAACACACACCTCTTTTTGTCCATGTAAGGAAACTGTGTTTGTCACGTCATAAAGAGAGTGAGGAGCTGAACACTGCACTCTACAGAGAGGGCCCATTAAGATAAAGAACAGAAGAATGTCTGTGGTGACATTCTTCTGTTCTTTATCTTAATAACTGGAAGGACTGAGAAGGACTGAAGCACAAAGTAACTGACCGACACAATTAAGTAACTGACAGACTCACTAAGTATTTGACCAACACAGATGATCTAACAACTGCATTTGCGCTGGTCTGAATGCGCCTGGGCATGTTGGTCCATAAAGGAGGACATGTGGCGCACAGTCATAGCGCATTGATATTTTGGATTCACAGACTTTGCATTTCTGATTGGAAAAAAACCCTGTGCATCATGACCATGTCACTTTTACTCTAAGAGCTCATCATCAAGATGTGTCTCACGTGACAGATGACCTCACGCCAATGGAAGACATCGCCGCATCACCCTAACCCTCAAGAGCATTGAGGCTTCTGGGGGGGGTTAAAGGTCGGCGTTGAAGGGAATGCAATAATAACAGTAAATCCATTCGTAAACAACATGTTTTTAAATAGTTTGTAGTCACTAAAACTGTAATGTTTCTCAGTCTCACTTAATAAGGATCAAACTGGGCAGTGATGATGTTCACATTTTGTGCTACAGTGTAGATTTAGAGCAGCAACTGCATCGGTTCAAAGATAGTCGCTTTAAAATTGTGTGTTTTCGGGTGGAAATTAAACTTTTCTTTTATGCTGTTGTGTGTTCATGTACTCTGAGCCAGTGACATAGATGACCGATACCACCCGATCACTGCCACAACCTGCGGTACCAGAGGGGGAAGACGGGGAAAGAGACCGCATTAAAGTTTTTTGTTTCTATTTGTGTTAACTAACCTTGTTTTATTTTGTGAATAATCCCCCGTTTCAATGATTTTCAAAGTGGTTGTGTTCATTCATAATGTACAGGTAAAAATCAACGTGGTGGTCCTCAAAGTATGGAAAGCTGATCCCTAAATACCACACGCTTTCACTTCACCCACCAGCAGATCTGTCTCTTCGAGGGTGAACCTCACGGTTCTGTTTCTTGGTAGATCCTCCTCCACATCATCTAACTAGTGATCCTCCTGGGTTTGTATTTAAAGGGGATGGGAGCTGACAATCTGATTGGTTTATTGCATGATACACCCATCTGACACCTACGACTATTCAGAGGTTAAATCCAACCCCTTTGGACGTTGCGGTAGCTAATCAGAGTTGGTCAAAATACGAGCAGCAGATGGGAACGCCAAGTGTGCTCTACGTTTGGCGCTATGCTTTGCGTTTTGCCCTGTTTGTCTAATTAGAGCCCACTAAGTGATTGAATAATTATCTAATTGACTGATTGACTAATTATCTATTTGACTGACGAATTATCTATTTGACTGACGAATTATCTAATTGACTGACTAATTGTCTAATTGACTGACTAATCAACCAACTAAGTAACTGAATGACTAATAATGTGACTTAGTGACTAAAAAACTAAGTGACTGACTGACCAAGAAAGAGACAAAGTAATTGACTGACTGACTATGTAACTGACTGTTGAAATAATTGACAAACTGATTGGCCACCTAACTGACTAAATAACTACTTGACTGACCTATTGACTATATAACTAAGTAGCTAACTGACTGACTTAATACCTATCTAAGTATGTGACTGACTAACTGATTGACTGAATGACTGACTTCAGCTGATAATACGAAGGGTTTCCTCCACAGAAAGAAAGTTCCTGCTGGAGAATCAGAAACTCAAGAAAATGAACAGCGAAATAAAAACAAAAGAGGAAGAAAAGAAAAACTTCAGCTGCATCTGATTGTGGTACTGTTTGATCTGACACACAAAGAGGACAGAAATCGACATGGATCAAAACAGTTAGTCATTTGACTTCACGCCATCATCCTCTCTCTTCTTTCCTGTCAATTTGTCCTTCAGATGTCCACAACAGCACAACAGCTCAGCACTGTTTACACCTAATAAACCTTTATTCAAATCAGATGAGATGAAGTTGGATCATTTACATCATGTTCTCAGAATACATAGCAGTTACTGGATGTCCATGTCCCCCTTTGACCTCAAGTTTCCTCAGTTTGTTTCTGAGCATGCAGATAGCTTCTTCCACACATTCTGTGTCACACAAATCTGAATACACACGTTGATGTGTTTGTGTGATTCAATATCTCTTCACCCATTACCACCGTACACTGAGAAGGACACCATCTGTCCAAAGAAATTTGGAAATTCACACTCTCTTGATCAACTGAAGCTATGAAAACAGCTTCCTTTTTGGTTGTTTGAGCCATAACAAATTCTAGGTCCGGATGACACAGCATCTGTAGCTGCTGTATTTTTGTGCAGTGGGACAAAGTGGTGGTGGTGATGATATTCATGATACATATATATATATGTATGTGTGTGTGTGTGTGTGTGTGTGTGTGTGTGTGTGTGTGTGTGGCCCCATTCCGTTACATGTCCTCACACGTCCTCAGCCAGCTGCTCTTCAGGGTTTGGAATGTTCTGAGCAAGAACAAAGATGCAGTGTAGCAGGTCACCTGACGTAGCTGGCTGCTAGCGGTCGTCTACCTGCCAACTATGAGAAGTTCAGTTTTCCGTTGAAGGTGTCAGAAGGTGTTGGTGTGCTGTTCAGATGGAGGACGCGCTCTTGTGTGGTTGTTGTTCCTGCTGAACTTCTGCTTGTCCCCTGTGAACGTCTTGGTCTCTAGGATGTTAATCTTTCCTTGCTCCTCTTTCATGAAGAGATCCACCAGTAAAATCTTCTCCTTGTGGATCTGGAGGCTGATGTCTTTAGGGATGTCGGGAATTAGCCAGTCCACAACGTCGTTCATGAGCATCACAACGTTCTGGTGGAGATAGGAGCATGTTATTTTATCAGCTTAGCTTAACAGGATGACGACAGTGGTTATGTACACAACAAGAACGACTGCGGCTGATGAAGAACAGTTGTTTGAATCATCAGGTAATATCCATGTTTGATCAGCACTGTTGGACAGTTTGTGAGTATTGTTTGCAGCCAGATGTTCAGATTGTTCATGAACTTCAAAGGCATATGTTCAAAGAGTATTACAAAATTTGCCTGATGCACTCTGTATTTATATTTGTGTAATACACAATACTTTATTTAAAGAAGGAAAACAGCCGTCTGCTACTGAATACACAAAGTAAATGAAAGAAGAAAAGAAGAACAGACGTTCTAGAGTTTTCATATGCCACATGCACAATTTCGTATATTACAAACCTACGATCGGATGGATGCATTTGAGCAGTATTAATATTACACACGTCCCCTCCTGCATATTTGAGCTTACCTGGAAAACAATGACAAAGGCCAGTCGCACCGCCAGAACCGCCCAGAATTCTTTGGAGATCTCATATGGAGTGTTCGACCATGGGGGTTCCCTGTAGTCCTTGTACCTTCACAGACAAGAGATTGTTTCAAAAAAATCATATGCAGTGTCGCAGGAGCAGTAATCGCATGATGATCTGATCCTGATTGTTTGGTGACAGTGTCGACGTGGTGTTGTGTATATGGATGTTTGGAAACACAAAACTGTGAATGGATTTCCCACCTGCAGATCTCAACTGAGTAGCCGAGTTGCAATGGATCCAGGGGCTCTTTACCATCTTGGAAGTGGCTGACATTAAAATAGGACAGAGTATGGTTGACAAATCCATGCATAGTGCCATCAGGGCTGTACATGTACTGGTAGACCATCCGAGGGATGAAGTCTGAGGTGAAGGAGATGACAAATGCCTGGGAATGGTAAATGGGTGGGTGGTGGTAGGTTGGGGTTAGGGTCAGGGTTTAGGGACAGAAATGGACAGACAAATATGAATAAATACTTCTAAATAATGTGTGTACAATGAAGACAGAGTGGAATGTGACAGGTCACAGTGCAGCAGAAGATATTTCTCATCCACGAGGGACAAACTCAAACTCATGAGTCAAGTGGCATAACATGTTACTGATGTTAAAAGATACAAAGACATAGCATATCGAACATAGACAAAGCATTTGGGGATATGACTACAAGCGAAGAACTGAATATAAACAAAACACTTTTGCACCCATTTTTCATGACCTCAACTCAACACAAAAGGTCTATTTCTCTCACATATTGTTGACAAATCTGTCTAAATCTGTGCTCGGAGGACTTCTCCTTTGCCTCTGCATAATCTATCCACTTCACAGGTGTGTCATATCAAGATGCTGGTTAGACAACAGGATCATTGCACCAGTGTGAGGCTGGACTCAAGAAAAGACCAATCTAAAATGGGCAGTTTTACTGTACTGCGGGTCCGTAGGGGTCTGAAACCCAGTCAGTATGTGGTGTGACTGCCATTCACACAGTGCAACACATCTCTTTCACATAGAATTGATCAGATTGTTGATTGTGGATGTTGCTCCTCTCCTCTTCAATGGCTCTGTTTGTGGATATTGGCAGGCACTGGAACAGGCAGTTGTAAACGCCGATCCAGAGTCACACACATGTCCATGAGTAAGTACGCTGCAACTGGAATGTTTTCAGCTTCCGGGAATTGTGTACAGATCCTTGCAGCATGCTTTATCATGCTGCAACATGAGGTGATTGTCATGGATGAATGGAACAACATGGGGCCTCAGGATCTCGTCATGGTATCTCTGTACATTCACGATGCCATCACATGCCACCTGTCTTCGTTGTCCATAACATACACCTGTCCATACCATAACCCCACCGCCACAATGGGCTACTGCATTCACAGAGTTGGCATTAGCCAACCGCTCAAGCACATGATGCTATACACGCTGTCTGCCATTTGCCCTTTACAGTGAAAACGAGGATACATCCATGAAGTGAACACCCCTCCAAAACACCAGACGCCATTGACTATGAGCATTTGGACACTCAAGACAGTTACGACGATGAACTGCAGTCAGGTCAAGACGACGATGAGGATGACGAGTATGCAAATAAGCTTCTCTGAGACTGTTTCTGAGAGTTTGCAGAAATTCTTTGGTTACACAAACAGGCTGTTGTATCAGCTGTCCAGGTGGCTGGTCTGAGACCATCTTGGGAGATGAAGATGGGTTAGGGTTAGGGATGTGGAGGTCCTGGGCTGGATGTCCTGCCAAATCCTCTGAAACATCTTTGGTAGAAAAATGAATATTCAATTCACGGGCGTTCCTGGACATTCCAATTCCATTCCAACTGAATGCTCCCTCAAAACTTGTGACATCGGTGCATTGTGTCGTTAATAAATCTGACCATTTTCAAATGCTGTATAACCAGCTTCTTGATATGTCAGTCCTGTGATGTGGATGGATTATGTAAGCAGAACACAGATTTAGACAGATTTGTAAACAATATTTAAGAGAAATAGGCCAAGTCCAACTCGTGAAAAATGGGAGCAAAAAAAAGTGTTGTGTTTATATTTTTGCTCAGTGTAAATTAATAGACATCATGTCTTTAATATGAGCATGAGACTTAATTACTATTGGACTGGCTCAGGGCCCCTCGAACCACCTTCCTCTCTCCTCCAAAATGCAGTTAAATATTTATTGTATCTACTTGTATCTATTTGTTGCTTCATTCAAACTCCTCTCCTCGAGTTCCAGTGCTTTCTCTGAGGTTCCTCCATCATCTGAACCTGCTGATCCTGGATCTCCCTCCCTGGAGTTCCTTCATTTGCCACAACCTGCTGAAGCCTCCTCATTTCTCAGTCTTCTCCTGCTGACATGAACCGATGGACTTTTAGCAGCTTTTTGAAACCTCCCTACACTCACCACTTTTCATTGTCTGTCCATCTGTAACATCTACTGCTGGTCTGTCCATCCCAGGAGACACGTCTGTCTTTGTGCAGTTCTGTCTGAGGTTTCTGCCTTTTTCCTCCATTAAAGGGGTTTTGTCGGTTCTTCCTCTGCCTGATGGAGGGTCTAAGGTCAGAGGGTGTTGTGTTGTGCCTACTGTGACGTCCATCACAGTACAAACAACTTGATGTTGGGCTGTAAAAAAACAGTATAACTAAATCGATTTGAGTTAACTGAAGCATATCATCAGTGTTGAAAAATCTTGAAAATGGGTTGAGCCGACTTTTAGAGACAGACAACCATCCAGAGGCAATTTTAGGTTTCATCATCTGCATGTCCATTCTTCTACAAACTGAGCGGTAAAAACAGACAGGAGCACTTGAAGGGATTTTTATCCATTCGTTCATCTTCTTCCGCTTTTTGCGGTTACTGGTCATGGTTGTTCTGGAGCTGGTCCCAGCTGCCGGGTGAACGTCGGGTGAACGTCAGGGTTCAACCTGGACCAGTCACCAGCTGGACAGACAGACAACCATTCACACTCACATTCACACCTAAGGGGAATTTAGAGTGACCAATTAACCTCAGCATGCTTTTGGAGGTGGGAGGGAGATGGAGTACCTGGAGAGAACACACGCAGACATGGGGAGAGCAAACGCCACACAGAAAGAAAAAACAGGGATCTATTTGCTATGCTAACCACTTTACCACTGTGTCAACCTGAGATTTTTATTTTCTACCTTAATTCAGTCATTCATTGTTGAGAAAACCTCTCTGGTCTGTGACGACATGAAGATGATGAAGATGCATCCTCTTTTGAATTTCTTTTTGAGGATGCTGATTCCAGCAGAGAAATATGATGTTGACTGGCGGACCAACCATCCAGTCACAACAATGGGATGATTTATCACCACTCTGGCTGCTGAGACACAACTAGCCTGGCAACTTCTTTCCCAAAGCTTTTCTCCTTTAGCCAGGTTCCTGCTGAAGGGTTGTTGTTCTGCATCACCTGTTATACTCACATTGATGATAACAGCCACCTTCGCTACCCCTCGTAGGATGTTGTACCAAATCCCTGTGGATAGAAGAACACTCTTAGACTTTAAACTGGCTTATTTTTATAAGCAAGGCATTTACAGGAATATTTGTGACAACAACATGGGATGTGCACAGTCCTCACCGATGTCTTTGGCTCGAGCTGCCACTGGTCTTCGCAGTTCAGTCACAAATTTCTTGGCATCAAGGCGTATTTCAATGATGTTGTTGAGCAAAGCAAAGAGTGGCGCTAGCGGGAATGAAGCCACGAACAGAGTGACAAATCCAAACTGGATAACTGGACAGCACACCAGGAGACAAAGTCACAGTCAGACTGAGGACTTCTGTGTGTGTGTATGTGTGTGTGTGCCTGTGTGCGACTGACTCATTTCCATATATTCAGGCGTTAACCCAGCAAACGGCTCCAGGAAATGATCAGTTTCATATCTCTGCAGCTTCTTCTGTCTCTCTTCCTCCTGAAAGGTTACTTGTTTGGACCGAAGGTAACGAATCAGCTTCTTCAGCTTGCTGAGGTGCGTGCACACACACACACACACACACACACACACACACACACACACACACACAGGTCTTTGAAAAGATGAAGGGACAATGATGGGATCCACATGCCTTCCGCACTGATCTTGTGATCTCAATTGTGGTTCAAAAGGTCCCAACAAACGTGTGAAATGAGGATACACACTTACGGCACACCGATTTCAAAAAGGTTGTTCTGAATGAGTTGCTTTCCCAACATGGTGATGCTGAGCTGGATGCAGAGCTCCATTAGACAGCCTCCGTGAGCGCACTGCAACTCAACCACAACATATTGTTTTATCCATGAGAAACACTGTTTGGACAGGACAGATGATGTGTGTCCTGATAGTATTTGTCTGCATCACCTCTCAGTTATCATCTGTTTCTGCAGACTCGTCGTGCTTCCTATTTTGTTTTTTATTATTGTTTACAATTATATATCTCTTCAACTCATCTCTATGGCTTTTAATCTACTTTATAGGTATTATATGCTTCATGTGAGCAGTTAGGTTTTTATTTATCCTTCTGTGCAGCAGTTCACATTCAGGGAAATTTATAAATTTCTACAGATCAATACATGGATGAGGATGTATTTACAGTATATGTACTGTATCCGTGTGAGAGGCTCCTCTCTCTGCTTCTCAAAGTCTTTTACTCTCCACAACAAAATCTATGCCATACCCACCTACTCAATATGTAAAACAATTCCTGGATCCAAATTTTTAGCGCCAGTAAAACACACACACTCACATTCACCCCCAAACATACACACACACACAGCACACACAAACACACACACACACAGAGCATACTCATCTGCATCAACTGCTGAGCTATTCTGATAAGTGATTCCTGGTCAAACTTCTTAAATGTACATAGTTTCTTGTTCTTTGCTCCTATGGTGGTACTATAGTGAATATTTGAGGACCATGGAGCAAACATAACCTTTGGTGGTGGTGGTGATGGGGGGGGCATCATTTACCCACTCATTAACCTTTTATAGCCCAAAGAACTGGTCAATTCATGGGGCCCAAAATTACAATCATCATCCTCATCTTATGCTTGACAAGTCACTCGCTCTTCAGGGGCACGTGTGTGTGTGCGCGCCTCACCTCTTCCATCCTGTAAGATTCAAACACATACAGGTAGCTGCCAGGTCGGCCGACCAGTCTGTTGGGGGGAAAAAACATATCAAAGGATGAAGAACAGAAACATTCATCAGGTTTGGTTGAATAACAATAAAATCTGAGGACGATGGACAAACCTGCCCCTGAAGAAAGCAATGTAGATGATCGGTGTGAAAGCATTGACAAACTTCAAAATGAAGGTTTTGAAGATGAGCCGTTCTTCAAAACTCTTATCTGTTTTTGGAACTTCTGAGGAGGAACAGAAGTGTTTTGTTAGAGAAATAAAATGTGCCAATACTGTTGCCGTAGCTCACATTATTTACTGCTGGTCGTCATATATGTTGTTAAAAATACATATTCTCCATTATTACTCACTAAGAGAGTCCATCTAATTTGTTGTCTGCTCTTGCAGGGATTTGCACATTGGTCTATGAGAAGTGCACATATTGATATAGCCCATAATTCTACTGTCGTTATACTTTCATTTTCCACTGTAGATATGGAAAGGCCCTTTAGCTTTTGTTTTATTTATTCATTCCATAATTTCTTTATGAATGGATTTCATCTAAATTAAATGCTGTATGTATTTGCAATTTACTTTATATATAAACCTATTTCTATTTATTATTATTATTATTATTATTATTATTATTATTATTATTATTATTATTATTATTATTATTATTATTATTATTATTATTATTATTATTATTATGCTGTAACATTAACATCTATGTACTGTATCTATCTATATGTTTGCTTACCTAACACAGTAAGCCATCGGGCAACTGCTCCATACACCTCGTCCAGTATGAGGATGACCACCAGGTTGATGATGGCTGCAGTGGTTTTGACCGTCAGCTGCACATGACTGCGTGTGACTGGATTGGAGCTCATGTGTAGAGCAGCTTTGGTGGAGATGCGGTAGAGTATCACGCCAAACACAATGGCAAACGTAACACCAATCTGACAGATCAGAGATACAAAAATAATCTCAGCCTGGGAGCAAAACCAAATTCTAGCACCTTCTTCCCATCAATAATCGGAAGGTAACTTCTTCTCACCATCAACAACATCATGACAATGTTGGCCATGTAGGCAGGGAGGCGGTCCTGACATGTCAGTTTTTCCATCTAACAGCAGAATAAATGCATTTAGTGAAAGCAAACAAGCATAAGTATAAAGTAGATAGCACAGTACAGTGTGGCCTATAGTGTGGCCTGTGTACTATTTATGGTGTAGTTAGTACACCCCAGGAATGTGACTCCCTCCTTGTATTGTATCAATGTGAGAGACTCCTCTCCACAACAAAATCAACATAATCATCTGCATCTACTGCTGAACTATTCTGACAATTGATTCCTTGTCAAACTTCTGATATGTAAAGGGAACGTCTTGCAATGGGGCAACCATGCTAACCACTGCACCACTGTGCCAATAAGACAATGTGTTCTATGAATGATGAGTGAAACATGGAGCCATCACAAGTTTGGGTGGAGAATGCATTCTGGTAAAAAACAAACTGGCCACAGGGGGGCAGTGAAACATCACAGTATCTAGTTTTGTTATAATATGATCAGACACAGCAAACTATGACAGATAAAAAGGAGCAGTGAAGCATACTTACGCAGACAGCTGTTGACACTAACCATACATACTTACTTTGTGTTGTAAATGTCGATGTTTGCTCGCAGACTTCTGCATGACGCTGAATTCATATTCAGCCCTGGGATGATCCTGTGACCGTGATGGACAGGAAGATGAATGGTGGTTGACAGAGGAACTGAATCCAAACGGACATTCAGAGGACATGCGTCCCAGTAGTGAAAGTGTTCATGCAACAAGTGCGATGCAGAGAGACAGAACTGGTAAAAGATGAAAATGACCCTCAGCTGACGCTGATAAAGGATGATAGGTGTTAATGGAATCCAGATGATTTGCTTTAAGGAGTAACTCCTCAGCAGCTGGTGGGCATAGAACTTCATGGAAGCAGCAGTGTAGAACTTTGTGAAAGCAGTGGCTTCCACACAGTTCTATGCTTAGATCCCAATTTTTTCACCTGATATGTCTTCACTGATTTATTCATGCCTCAATGATTTTCTGGCATCTCTTTAGGATCTGGGAACTGAACCAGTAGCATTTTGTTTACAGGACACTGAAGTCTGACCATATAAAAAAACAAGAAACCTTTCGAATACATAACATTGAACAAGTACAAATTATTAAATAAAACTTTTTAAAATGTGCAGTAATGTGATGCATCCGCTTTTTCGGTCTTCTGATATGTTTGTCCCTCTGATGTTCACAAATATGTCCGTCGACTCAAACGCACAAGTACAAGAGAGTATCAGTGCATTGCGGGTTTTCTGCTTGGGGATGGTTGATATGCTAAAGTTTCATATTTCCCCTTATTCCTCCTTCAAAAAGGGCAAATGTTGGAAAACTGAATCTGATGATTCCCTTGATACATCAGTGTGTTGTTGTTTATATAACCACTAGAAACCAAAACCAAAAAAAAGAAAAATACGAATAATCAGTAATCATAAAAAAAATCAATGTGTCCCTCTCTGACTGACTTTGCCTCAACTAAAATCACATATTTAAGATTTCGAATTCAATTTTTCACAGGATTTTATTCACTGATGAAACATTTATTTTTTAAATTTTATTTTTGCAGTATTTATGGATTGAACACTTTCATTTTCAGTCATAATGGTTGTATGTTTTTTCTTATTTTATCTCAGCTGAGCTTTCGTTATTTTTTTGTAAGAAATAGTGATGGGCGTGAGGTATCCATCTTTACCAGCTTTGTGGAAGGGTGAGTGCTCAGGGGTGAGGGATAGAGGAGTGATGTTATTTGAATTTGTTATTTGAGGACTCGAGATAATCAAGTGTGATCACAAGAAATTTAAAACACTTAAGACTACTTGAAATTGACACGACATAACACGGTGATTCAACACCTTGCACATTGCTTACTATGGAAACAGCCATTTTTATTTTTATTTTTATTTTTATTTTTATTTTTATTTTTATTTTTATTTTTATTTATTTATTGTCTTTTTTCAAGTTTAACCAGCAAGTTTTTGCAGCAGAGACAAGAGACAGAGTCAGGACAGGAGACAGATTCATTCAGTGGAATTCATCCAAACCTTTAGAGCTTCCTGTGATCAGTCAACCATAAAGGGGAAAAAATGGGGGGAGGGGGGTACTGTTAGTTAGAACATGGGTAATATTCATTCACCTCCACTGTCAGCAGTGTTGGGGATGGTGTTGTATACCAAAAATATTCAAAACTGGAGACAAATGTGTAATAATATTGCTAATGTTAATGATTACAATTTTAGTTATGTCTGAATAATTTGTGCAAAAACCTAATCTATATGTTTAATGATATTACTATTTGTCCTGATTTACTGTGTGAATGAATGATTTTTTTCTCATTTGACATTTGAAACAGCTGAGAAGATTCATTCAACATTTGTAAACAACCTTTAGGCTGCTCACCTCCTCGTCCTCAAACCCTGTGAGGTCCCACTCATAATTGAGCCTCATCTGTCTCCTCTTCCAGTGCTCCATGAACATGGCAGCTGTGGGTCAGAAACATTATTATTTTTACATACATCTACTTGCATACTTCTACATAGACGTATCTCCTTATATACTTTTGCGTTCTGACATTTAATCTTGCATGTGCTTATATGTACATGAACTTACTACTTATATACTACTTACAGTGTATACATCTACACACATACATCTACTTATGTATATACTTATACTTATCTACACTACCACCTATATAAACTTCTACTAATATACTATACTATATAACTAATAGCTACTGCACTACTACTTAATCATATACACCAATTATATATTTCTGCTTCTATACTTGTATATACCGTATCTACTTACATAATTCATTAATTTTAGCGACTATGATCTTTAAGTAACAGGGAAATTAAAATGCCTATGTTTCATTGCGGTAATCATTAACACATATTTAATTCTTTGAACGTTAAATTCTTTTTGGGCTAGATGTTAAATATACGTATATCAGGAATTTGTCTCAACACATCTGTCGGCTATTTTTTCCTATTCCAGTGCCCCAGTGTCCCAATTCGACTTAATATAGATATCTGTTGTTATTTGACTCTTGTGGTTCAGGAAGTTCATGTTCTAGTGGTTTGCCAGACAGGTTCATCTCTGTGTTTGAAACCTCAGCGTTCCTGTTCTTGGACATTGGACCTGGATATGAGTGTGCTGTGGGAGCAGAACTCACCCCACAGAGCCATGAAGATGGAGAAGAAGACCGTGGCTGGATTGTCAAAGAGGTGACTGGCCCGAGCGGTTCCACAGGCTGTGCTGAGCCTCCAGTAGCTGCACA
Source organism: Aeoliscus strigatus (assembly GCA_901007665.1). NCBI lineage: Eukaryota > Metazoa > Chordata > Actinopteri > Syngnathiformes > Centriscidae > Aeoliscus > Aeoliscus strigatus. The sequence continues at coordinate 21,686 of CAAKHB010004452.1, forward strand.
CGTGATCACACAGAGGACACATGGTGATGTTGCTCTTCGGGTGGCAGATCTCCATGCTGGAAAAGCATCAGAATTTATTTGTATCATTTTATTTCATTTATTGGATCTAATAATGAAGTCATCATTGTTTGAAATGATGCAGGCTGCTCTCCGACACAACTCCAGGACAACCTCAAGTTGACAGGAAATAGTTGATCAAATGTGTCAACATGACCTTGACTCTCAACTCACATTCCCTCACAAATCATCATGACTATCATCAGGTACATTTTCTGACACTGCTGACGCAAAGAGAAACACGCCGACAAGTGTCTGGCTTCTCTAAGTGCTGAGTGTGTGTGTGTGTGTGTGTGTGTGTGTGTGTGTGTGTGTGTTTGTGTGTGCGTGTGCGTGTGCATGGCAGCGTGTCATAATATCCTGTGTCTAATGAAACACAGACATCTTCATCCCACAAAAGTTGTTCTTTGAAATTGATGTTTCATTTCTTTCCTTTTTGCATCTGTTTTTTTGCTTGTAATTATAGTATTCATGACATTTTCTTGATGTACTGTGACATTATTTGTTATTAGTAATGTAATATGAAGTACAGGTTCACCCAGGGCACCATAGAGGCTGGAACCACCTCTGTGTATCGGTGTGTATTTACCTTGGGATGTTGTCGTCGACCGTTGCACATCCGTACAGGAAGACAATGACTCCGACAAGAGAGGCAGGAATCAACATTTGGGTGTACAACCCCAACCAGGCGAAGTACAGGCCAATCTTCTCACCAAAATACTTCCTACAACACAACACGTCAAAGGAAACATAACAGAGACGTGATCGTTGACGTCAAAAGACATACCGCACAAGGCCGATGGGCTGGTACTTGTAGAAGACGCTGTAGTTGGCCCACTCCTCGTACAGCAGCTGAAAAACACAAACAGGACGATTCAGCAACTGTGACGAGTTCAGTTCTCCGTTATCACTTCAGGTTATTTCAAACATCTGTCACCTTTCTGTCGTTGGGCTCTGCACTCTCCTCATCGATGTCTCCCTGAAGGAGGGAAATAACGTTCACCGCTTGTTATTGTTTATTTAAACATAATTGCCACCAAAAAAAAAAACAAACGTTGAAAGTATCTTGCTGGGATAAATCGTAGGCAACTGGACTTCCGGTTTTCTTGAAGACGTTTCGCCACTCATCCGAGAAGCTTCTTCAGTTCTGAGCGACTGAACTGAAGAAGCTTCTCGGATGAGTGGCGAAACGTCTTCAGTAAACCAGAAGTCCAGTTGCCTACGATTCAACCCAGCAAGATACCATGACCTGGATGACTGAGAACCTTCACAGACAAACGTTGAAAGTACTTTATTTTGTTTGAAACTTCATCTTGACCTTTGACCCCCTTTTTAATGTTTGACAATAACCAGACATATTGTACAATCTTATATTCAGTGTTTATTATCTTTATGTGTGTGTGTATGTGTGTGAGTATACACAATCGACATTGTTCTAAAATTGTTTGAAATTAGTTTGAAGCATTGTTGTTTGTAATTAACTTCATTCTTGACTTAATATATTTTTTATAATAATAATATAATATTTTTATAATAATAGATTTGCCATTTGCCATTTCTATAGTATTTCCTGTTGTACCATTGTTGATGTACCATTCCTGTGTATCATGTCTTATCTTATGAGCCTCCAACTCATTTAAGTTAATGTTGTTTTGTTGTTTCATTATCACCGATTAACTGTGAAGTGCTCAGTGTGAATTGTGTGATTCTAGCACATACTCACATCATGAAGCGGGTACGCTGCCGTGTAGACGCCGCTACCCAGCAGGCTGGTGATGCCTGCACAGAGGAACTGAGCACAGTCACTGACAACTTGTAAATTCAGACATCATCATTATCTGGCTGCAAATAATTCACCAGTTTACTCTGATTAACCTGAGAAAAACATTATATATGTTGTTTGTTTTATATGTTATGATAATTTCTAACCCAATTGACAGATAAATACTAAGTAAATAGTTTCATCAGACTGCATTGCAGAAAATGATTTAAATAGTTGAATAGTAGATCGACTGTTGCTATAATTCAATCCATATAGTGATCAAATAGTAACATCATTCTCAGGTCATTGCAAATGAATATAGGTGCCATTAAAGTGTGTGTATTTTTGTAATTATGCAACATTATGTGACATAAACTAATCAGTAAGGAAAAAAGAAATAGATGCACGTGATGAGGTAAAACTACAAACACTGAACACTGGACTAGATTTTACAATGAATCCTGTGTCGTCCATGTTGACATTCAGACGTACCCATGCTGTACTTGGCCTTGCACTTTGTTCGTTTTAGTATTTCAAATACCTGGGAAGGGAGAGAAAAGCAGTCAAAAATAATACTAAATATGTTTACGCTTTATCAACAGTTAAATAATGAACTTAAATCAGAGAAAATGGTTCATTGCCTGTATAACTTTGAGTAACAACAACAATAAACTGACAAAATCATGATAAATCAAACCTCACTCAATTCATTCATTCATTCATCCCAGCACACCCATTGTCAGAGTTGTCTGTTTTGGTTTGGTGTCTGTTTGTTTCTTTTTTTTCTTGCCTTGTCTTTCTCCTCCCTCTGGCTGGCAGTGGAGGTGTGGCCAGGCTGATTGGGAGCAATCGGCGCACCTGATTCTCATCGGCGCGCTGATTGCTCCTGCTCTTAAGCCGTGCTTTGGCTGCACCCCACTGCCAGATTGTTTGTGCTTCCATGCCTTACTCTCCCGCCATTTGTTACTCTCGTCCGTCGCTTCCCGTTTGCCCTCTAGCTCTTGTTCCGTCGTGTTTTCCGGTTTCCGCCTTAGTGCGCGCTTTCTGTTTTATTCGGTCTGTGTTTCTCCCTCCAGTTTTTGTGGAGCGCCTTTTGTTCTCTTCGTGTCTTGTGTTTTCGCCCCTTGTGGTTGTTTTCTGTTTTCTCTCGTTCGTGTCCTGCCCGCTCGCCACGGTGCAGTGCGTCCTTAGTTTATGGCTGATTTTCGGTTTGTGTTTGTGTCATCATTGCTGTGCTACCTGGTTGTGCAATAAACTACTGGTGGCTCAATCCTGATTCTCTGTGTGCTGTGCCTGCATCTTTGGACCCGTCCTCAAACCCCGGGCAGACGCCCGTGACAGTACAATCTGGCCAGTATGGATCCAGCAGGTTCGGCACCCGAGGAACCGGGTACTGCGTACCAGGAGGTGTTGCGCCGCCAGATGGCCTGGCTCGGTCATCACGATCAGGCGTTGACTTCCCTCGTGGGACTGCTCACCAACTCTCGTCCCAGGTAAGTCAGCTGGCGACCCAGATGGCGTCCCTTGTGGCTACACAGGGCGCCGCTGCGACGCCGGTTCCGACTGTAGCCACGGCCTCAGTTCCGACCGAGCCTAACTTGGTACGGGTCGTCCCCTTTACCAATCCCGAACCTTATGCTGGGGATTTTGAGAAATGTCGGGGTTTTGTTTTCCAGTGCCGACTGTTTTTTTCCCAGCAACCGACTACTTTTCCTCAGACCGTGCTAAGGTCTGTTATTTAATTGGACTGTTGCGAGGCAAGGCGTTAACCTGGGCCGAAGCGCTGAGCAGCCGTGCAGACTTTGACTCACTCACGTATGAAGCGTTTCTCGGTCTGTTTCGCGCCGTCTTCGACCACCCTGATCATCGGGGCAATGCCTCGGCCCGGTTACTTGACCTCCGGCAAGGGTCCCAGTCTGTCGCGGACTACACGGTTCGTTTCAGGACCCTGGCAAACGACGCTGGTTGGAACGAGGAGGCTTTAAAGGCTGTGTTTGTCGGGGGCTTGGAGGGTCTGTTCGCGACGAGCTGGCGACTCGGGAGCACCGGCTGATTTCGAGATGCTCGTGTCCCTAGCGATACGGTTGGATAACCGGTTACGGGAGCGGCGTCGGGAGAGCAGCCGACGCGCCTCCCCGGAGCGTTTTTCTCCCCGTCCTTCGATAAACCGTTCTCCGGCTCCCTTCCCCGACACCGGGGATGAGCCGATGCAACTCGGGCAGGTCCGCCTCACTGGAGCACAGAGGGAGCACCGGCTCCGCTCGGGCGCTTGCCTGTATTGCGGCGCCCCAAACCACCACCTC
>CAAKHB010004455.1:0-15934 GCA_901007665.1 Aeoliscus strigatus
GGCATAACCACTAACTACATTCACCATTACTCCTTCTATCTCTACCTTCACACACATCAACCTGTCTGACTCTCGTTTCACCTCCACCACCTGCCTAGCATACTCTTCCTTAATAATCACCCCTACTCCGTTCCTCTTCCCATCTAGACCATAATAGAACAACTTGTAGCCTCCTCCAATGTTTCTTGCCTTGTTGCCCTTCCACCTAGTCTCCTGCACACACAAAATATCTACTCTTCTCCTCTCCATCATGTCAGCTAATTCTCTACCTTTCCCTGTCATTGAACCTACATTCAGAGTTCCTAACCTCAGACTGATCCTTCTAACCTCTCATTTCCCTCTTTCCCTGCACCAATCGTCCTCCTCTTCTTCTTTGTCCTCTTCTTCTTTGACCAACAGTAGTCCAATTTCCAACAATACCCTGTAGGTGAACAGCACTGTTGGCGGTCGTTGTTGACCCGGGCCTCGACCGATCCGGTTTGGAAATCATTTTGATCACTCGCATATTTGATTTGGCATAAGTTTTACACCGGATGCCATTCCTGACGCAACCCTCCCCATTTATCCGGGCTTGGGACCGGCACCAGTCAACAATGGCTTCCGCACCTGCTCTCTAGTGGCTGGCCTCCCCATTTATCTGGGCTTGGGACCGGCACCAGTCAACAATGGCTTCCGCAACTGCTCCCTAGTGGCTGGGTTAAGACAAAACTAACCATAAAAAAGCATATTAAAAAAGCAATGGATGAACAACCTACAAACGATATTTATCTTCAAATGAAAGGAAAAAGGAAAATAATGTTATGAAACATATGCTTTATAAGCTTCTCGGATGAGTGGCGAAACGTCTTCAAGTAAACCAGAAGTCCAGTTGCCTACGATTTAACCCAGCAAGATACCATGACCTGGATGACTGAGAACCTTCACAGACATATGCTTTATACCTTTATTCTAATAGTTTGTTCAAGTACTAATCATCTGAATCAGGAATTGTTTTCTTGTGACCATACATGAAGCTGAGATCTTATCTTTGTGACTATAATGAAGATAGTGTATTTTATCTTTGTGACTATACATTAAGCTAGTGGCCATATGTTACAGCCGCAGCTCAATACTGCATGAGAAGTCTCCTCTCTTTTGAGCTGTCTGCACCCTGGCCCTGTGTGTGTTGCCCCTCCTCTTCCCTCATCTGACTGGTGCAGCGATCGAGGGGCGTTCCCATCTTCCATCCCGAGAGCTCCTCCTTCTCTGCTCCTTGATTGGTGTGGCGCTTAACTCCCCGTCCAATCATGACCATTCACCTGGGACCAGTGCAATTCAAAAGCCTCCTGATTCCCTCTGTCTGGGCGGCTGTCATGATTGTTCGCCTTGCTGAAACACTGATGACTTGCATTTTGTCTATCGCTTGTAAAGGCTGTTGTTTGTAGCCCAAATTGTTGAGCACACTGTGGAGAGTGGCCAGAGATAGGAACCATTAGAGAATCCCTTGTTTGTTTCTAGTTTTCTCTGTTGTCTGGGTTTCATAGGTGCAGGGGTGCTGGTATTTTGTCATTTGGTTTTGAGATCATTTGTGTTTGGTTTTGAGATCATTAGTCAGCATTTTGTTTTCTATTTCTTTTGTCTAAACTCTAAGCCATTGTTCAGCTCGTTGTGAGTCCTCTTTAAGTTATATTTTGTTTTTGGTTTGACCAGTATCCATCGGCCCTCTCCCTCAGTTTGTAGTGTGTTTTGTGTATTATCCCTTATTTTCCAAAACTTGCTGCTTCCCTTCTCCCTGCGAGCCGGGTTGTAACATAAGTGGGGGCTCGTCCGGGATTCTTTTCAAACTCCGTTAGAGGATTCCCGGAGCCAAAACAGTAAGTACATTGTCTTGTATGTTGGATTTATATTGGGGGGTAAGTAGTTAATTGATTGGGGGTGAGTCAGCAGTTTTCGGCCATGTCGCAGTTCGATTTAGCTAGCTTCCTAGCTTCCCCTTCCCTTAGAGTGGTCGACAGTTGTCGAAAAGATGATTTGGCTCAGATAGCGAATCACTTCTGTCTCACCTTCTCCAAACAAATTCTGAAAAGGGAGCTTAAAGCTCTAGTGGTAAGTAAATTGGTGGAGTTGGGGTTTGTAGAAGTGCCAGCACCGACAGAGTCAACTGTCGTGGAGGCTGTTGCCCTGGGTGGAGACGGTGCCAGTCTACCACTTAAGGGTGCACCGCCTGCCCATGCTGATGTGGAAAGCGGCTCGACCTCAGGTGAGGAGTTTGAGCTGGAGAAGCCTCCTGCCACATTGCCTCGATATGATCCCATCTCCCCTACCCTCGCTTAAAGGTTCGCCTTGCTCGCCTTAAACTAGAATCCCAGGAGAAGATCCAAACTCGACAGGCTGAGTTGCATTTACAGTGGCCACATGAAGCTTGGGCCCTGTTGCTCCAATGTAAAATCCATGGGAAAGCTCAAGAAGCTATAGCTGCACTTCCGGTTGACGAAAGCCTAAAATATGATTCGGTAAAAGCAGCCATTCTTCGTGCGTATGAGTTAGTGCCTGAAGCCTACAGGCAGAAATTTAGAAGTCACAGAAAGGCCCCAACCCAGTCTTATGTTCAGTTCGCCAGGGAAAAGGGAATGCTTTTTGATAAGTGGAGTACTGCCTGTAAAGCCTGTGACTTTGATTCTTTGAGGGAATTGGTATTGATGGAGGATTTTAAGTTTCTACCAGAACGCATTGTGGTGTACCTAAATGAACAAAAGGTGACAAAACTCTCCTCTGCAGCTGTGTTGGCTGACGAGTTTATTCTAACTCATAATACCATTCTCTCTTCGGGTCCTGAGGAAAAGCCCCGCCAACCCCCTGCACGCCAAAACCCTCTCCCCACAGTAAGTTCCAAGAAAGATGATAGGAAATGTTTTTATTGCCACAAGCCTGGACATCTCATCTCTAACTGTTTAACTTTAAAGCGCAAGCAGCAGTCTGCTTCAGGTGGGTCACAGCCAAAAGGTATTGGTCTAATTAAATCTCAACCACACATCAGTGCTGCCTCAGCCAGCGAAACACCAGATGGCGGATTCAAACCGTCATAACCAATGTTCTGTGCACATTCTGCGTGATACTGGTGGTTCCCAGTCTGTGATCCTTACTGACGCGCTGTCCTTTTCTGAGCACTCGTCTTGTGGTTACAGTGTTGTTCTGCAGCCGTACAGGAATCCCTCCGCTTTAGTCACGCTGCTCTCGTTTTTGGTCTCACGCCCCGTGGTCCATTAAAGTCCTTGCAGGAGACGTTTCTGTCGTCTGCCTCTTCGTCTCCGACAAATCTGTTGGACTTTGTCAGTAAGTTCCGTGAGCGTCTGCACCGTGCCCACTCGTTCGCGAGAGAATCTCTCTCTGCCTCTCAGACCGTTATGAAGCGTCGTTTTGACTGCTCCGCTGTTTCCCGAGTTTAACATTGGTGATAAACTTAGCATTGTTGCCCATTCCCGGTTCCGCGCTCTAAGCCAAGTTCTCTGGTCCGTATGTCATCTCCGAAAGTCTAAGTGACACAGATTATGTCATCCGCACTCCCGAGCGCAAACGGAAAACCAGAGTGTGTCATATCAACATGCTCAAGCAGTATCACTCCCGAGGGGCTCCCGAAGACAGGCGAAAATCACCTGATCTTGCGCTGCCAGCTGAGCCGCTCCGCTGCTGCGCTCTTATCGTATCGGAGTCTCTGGATGATGTGACTGTGCGCTCTGCCACACTGCAGAGCGCTCGTTTGCTTAACTCAGATTCTGAAAGCATTACCTGAGATGTTAGCCCACCTGTCACCTCAGCAGAGATCAGACATAATACAACTAATCCATTGTTTTCCCTGCTTGTTCCAGGACATTCCTTCCCGCACCACCGTCGCTCAGCATGTCATTGATGTGAACGACGCTCGGCCTATCAAACGGCACGCATATCGTGTGAATCCTACGAAAGGTGCACTGATGAAAAAAGAGGCAGAGTATCTCCTTCAGCATGGGCTAGCAGTACACAGCTCCAGTCCTTGGAGCTCCCCATGCCTCCTCGAAACCAAACCGGATGGTTCGCCTCGTTTTATTACAGACTTTCGAAAAGTCAACACCGTTACTGTACCTGACTCCTACCCTTTGCCCAGAATGGAGGACTGCATTGATAATTTGGGGACAGCAAAATTTGTGAGTAAATTAGACCTGTTAAAAGGCTACTGGAAAGTGCCTCTAACCCAGCGGGCATCTCTGATTTCTGCTTTTGTGACCCCAGACTATTTCCTGCAATATACGGTAATGGCCTTCAGAAAAACAGGTTGGACAAGGTCAAGTGCGCCCCATGGAGACTAAAGTTTCTGCGATTTTGGAGTTCCCCGTGCCCTCCACTAGGAGAGCTCTGCGTCGTTTTCTTGGCATGGTCGGTTATTATCGCAGTTTTTGCCCTAACTTCTCCACGGTGGTCCGCCCATTAACCAACCTACTCAGTCCAAAACTCAACTTTGTGTGGTCATCTGATTGCCAACAGGCTTTTGACAGTGCCAAGTCGCTCCTCTGCCATTCTCCTGTGCTCGCTGCGCCTGATCTCTCGCGCCCGTTTAAGTTGAAGGTTGATGCCAGCGCCGTTGGGGCCGGTGCTGTGCTATTACAGGAGGATGCTGAGGGGATAGACCATCCAATATCATACTTTTCCAGAAAGTTTAATAAACATCAGGTTCACTATTCCACCATCGAACAGGAAACTCTTGCTTTGTAATGGGCACTTCAACACTTCGAAGTATACCTCTGGTCCAGTTCTTTGCCAGTCACAGTGTTTACTGACCATAACCCTCTCACTTTCCTGTCACAATCAACGGCTCATGCGGTGGGCCCTGATTGTGCAAGACTACCACCTGAACAGCACAAACGAGGATCAGAAAATGTATGCGCTGATGTGTTGTCCAGGCTGTGAGTATGACATTGAGAAAGAGAAAATTGACATTTTGTGTGATGCTTAGGTATATGTAACCCTGGATTTACACCGGATGTGTGTGCGTTGCGTCTCCGATCCGGCACGGCGCCGGATCAAATACGTTTCCATTCTAATCAATGTGTCCATTTACACCGACTGCGTTGCGTCTCCGATCCGTCTCAGCTCCGTCAGTCCGGAGCGCTGCGTCGAAAATACGCAGAGGTTCTATTTCTGACGGATGCCGGAGCTGAGACGCATAAATCTGGCACAAAATCCATCGAGCGGGGCAGGAAGTCCAATACAGAAACAAAAAATATCCGGTTACTTTTCACAATAAAACGCTTGACGTTGACGCCAGATCGTATTTCACACTATTTCACCAGAACTTTCATCACAGTACATTTATTAAGAGTATTTATTTACGAACGAGCTACTTTCTCCTGGTAAAAGCACAAAACACCAAAAAAAAAGTCAAACACAAGTAATTCCGACTCTCCTCTGTGTCTCCCACCCAGAGACACTTGTGTTTCTTCCTGGATTTATCACACATACATGAAGTTTCGCGCGATTATACGTGTTTTCACCGCGCAAACTTGTCGGTCACGTGACTGTCGGACTGGAGCCACGACGCAGTAGAAATGCATCCGGTGTAAATGGACGGAGCACGCTGACGGAGCAAAGACGGATCGGAGACGCAACGCAACGCACACGCAGCCGGTGTAAATCCAGGGTAAGAGTTTATGGTAGGGTTGGAATGTATTTTGATTACACCTGTGGGTATAATCTTAAGGGGGGGAGTGTTACGGCCGCAGCTCAATACTGCATGAGAAGTCTCCTCTCTTTTGAGCTGTCTGCACCCTGGCCCTGTGTGTGTGTTGCCCCTCCTCTTCCCTCATCTGACTGGTGCAGCGATCGAGGGGCGTTCCCATCTTCCATCCCGAGAGCTCCTCCTTCTCTGCTTCTTCAAACACTGTGATTGACTCTTCTAATATTTAGAATACTGCATACCACATTAGATCACTGTGGGAACAAAACTGTTGTGCCACCACAACCTGAGTCACAGACTCGTACATTGAACCAGAATGAGGGGACCAGCAGCGCATAAGAATCCCATCCTCTACCAGGTAGGACCCAGACTTATGACCTTTTTGATCCATCAAAAGAGAAAAACATGGAGACACTGTGACATCAGTTTTCTGTGCATTGATGAACTGTTCTTTGTCTGTTCTTTGAAAGTGTCAGAGTGTTAACATCTGGCTGAAGCTCCACCACAACATTCTCTAACATCTGAGGCAAACCCTGTGGGATCAGAGGTAGTCATAAAAGACCCACCGAAATCCACCAAGTCTCCAAGTTTCAGAGCTTGGGCACAGGTGACAGAACGCATAGGGAACAAAGGCGGTGAGTTGGGCGCATCAGAGTCTGAAACAAACTTTCAATGGGGTTTTCAGATACCTCTGGAGAAGGGAAACCCTTTCCCCTGGCCAAATCATTTCCTAAGATCAAATCGATTAAATCGACACTAGCTATGGGCAACTGGGGTCCCTTTCCTCCCCCAGGAAAATGTTTATTCTTAGTTAGATGAGTGATTGCTTTTTCCATGTTGTTGTTCCCCCCTGCCTGAGGATGGTGCTACCATGGTGGGTGTCTTTCCTGGAGCTGACTGCTGAGATGGTGATTGGTGGGAGCGGCCATAAAATGGCCGCCACTTGAGCTGCTCTGCCTCTTCTCTTGGCCCTGCTCCCAATGGCACCAGGCTCTGTATTGTTGTGAATGTGCTTTGTACTACAGGATGTGAAATATTTAAGCGGTCCAGGTTGAGAAGCTCTTGTGTTAAACACTCCTGTTTATGTAAAGGGAGTCAGGTTGGAGACCTGTCATTTTTTGTTGTTTTACCATTGTTTTTCATCAGGGAAGTTAGCTGCCTGATACAGATGGTTTTGTTGGTTTTGTTTGTTTTGAGCCATGCTCACCCTGAAGATTAATATCACTTGTATTAAAATATACCGATCTTTTGTTGGACTGTAGTTCTGTGACCTTGGACGTCCTTGGAAGTGGGGAAACAGGGAGCCCCTTTGGTCCACAAACGGTTCCCCTAGGCCGGACCTAACAACCTTCAGACAACAGATGCAACTGCTCCCCCATTGTTTCTCAGTCCTCCCTTTATTGCTCCCTCTCTGTGGATAAAAGTCTGCCTGACACAACCTGGGGGACGCACTCCTGCAGCTTGCTCTCTGTATGACTTGTGCCTTGAAGCTTCAATAAATCATCATCAGATTCTGTCATTTCTCTAAGGTTGGACAGCAGAACAAGAGTCAAAGTGCATTTAACAATTTCCAACTCCTAGTTCGAGCAATTAAGCAGTTTTTGAGAGCGCACCGCCACCGTACCAAATGTACCAACACTCCTTCCACCAAGACTCCTAGCCACTTGAAGAATACCTGATGGCAGCCACGGGACCGGCAAATCCAACAGAACACATTAAGAATGTAAAACCATGGACCTGGCAGATGATTCAAGACCTGGACTTCCAACACTGATAAAAAAAAAAAAGCTCTAGAAAGTTTGAATTTGTCAGAACTGGACAATGCTATAACAGTGGCTACTTGTTGGGTTAAAGAGGCTTGAGAGACTACTTCAGATACTCTTAACAGTGGTAATCGCAAACTCCTTAACGTCCCCATCTAACCGAAAGTAGAGAATCTTCAATAACCAACGCTTCGGATTTGGACCCACTGGAGGGACTGTCGACGAAACATCTTAGACTCCTTCAATAAGAAGACGGTAATGCTAATACCTCATCGGAATCTGACTCTATACTGTTTAGGCAGGTGGGATTGTGAACACGGGGAATCTCCCCAGAAACTTGCATCAATCCTTTGAAAGTTCTCTAGGAAAGTTGGAGACCATCTGAGGTAGATTCTTTGGATCCCTTTTCAGATCCTACATTTGAGTCAGAAGAATCAGCACACCTGGAATACGATCTGAAAGAAGACAGATCCAAATTTGTCCCTCACTCACATTACAATAACAAATTCGGACTGGCAATCCTTATCAGACGGGTCTCCAAAAAGTCATCATCCATTTAGCTTTCTTTCAGTTTCAGAGCTCTTTGAGAAAAGTCTTGGATTTTTTGTGCGATAGTTCATCTTCTCCATCTCCTGAGTTCAATTTCTTTTGGTCGATCCGTCTGCAATCCGCAAGGTGTAAGAGGTGGCCGAGGAATAACCACGATCCCTTATGTACTTTGCCTTTTATTCTGACTTCACATTTTCTTCCGTTAAGGGGCGTGAGCGCGCGGTTTAGAAGCACATGCGAAGTGCAGGAGAAATCACACAAGAAAAACATGATGCGATGATCAACAGAGTTTATTGCACAAGCAAGGTTGAGAACAGGCTTGAGGACGGAATAAAAACCAAATCAGCCAAATACAGAAAATCACTGCACCGTGGCGAGTGGGCAGGAAACAACACGCAACGCAAACAAAGCCACAAGGGCAGGAAGAAAGCTCAAAAATGAAATAGCACAAAAAACATGAGTCAAAAAATCATAAGCGCGCACAAAGGCAGAACGGGAAGACAAGAACAACAACAAAAACGAGCGACGAGGGCAAAAAACGGCTGGAGGGTCTGGCATGAAGGCACAAACAATCTGGCAGTGGGGTGAGGCCAGATCACAGTTTAAGGAGCAGTCAGCACACTGATGTGGATCAGGTGCGCTAATTGCTCCCCAATCAGCCTGGCCACACCTCCACGGCCAAACAGAGAGGGAACAGGGAGGAGGAGAAAAAACAAACAGAACACAAAAACAACCACAAACTGACAGCCCTGACATCTTGACGTATGCATTACACCCAACTTGGCACACACACACTCATCCTGCTGTTGCTGGGTGTCGACACATTTTAGCTTGAACAGAATGGAAAATATGTCCAGATGCATCCTGTTTGTGCCATACTTCCCTGATTTGGTCCTTCTCTCCGGCTACAGTCATCCTCACATGATTCTCTAACTTCTGTTAATACACTTCATTTGATCATTTAAAAATCATTTTAGATTAAATTATTAACTCTAACTTCATGTCTTCATCAACCTTTTCAAAAATCAACCTGATTGTCGTTATTCAAGTATGTGGTTCTAAAAATTTCTTTTCGACATTATTAATCAAAACATCATATTTCAATAATCAGCACAAACAATCAATTTAATCAATTTATTGCCTTTAGATACTTATAGTCTCCATGTTATTAATCATTCTGGACGGAAAGTCCTATCAAGACCTGTCGTTATTTCAAGACTGCAAGAGTCCCTCAGTACCTTTTTATGATGATGCCGGTACGCTTGATGTCACTAGTGTGTTTGGAGTGCGTGTGGGAAGTTGTGAATCTTACAGGATAACTATGAATTTCAGCTAATCAATACATTCTAAAACAGTCTTTAACATTAGCTCTGCTATTCATCTATCTATAACAGACACCTATGGCTAGCCTGCTATCATTTATCTTGCCTGCTTAGGATTCTCTCTGATTTGTGTGATGATTTGACAACCATCCAGCAGAGCTCATGGTCGTCTGTGAGACCTGTGTGAATACAAATAGATAGAATATATAGATGGGTGGTGCGGTGGTGAGCACCGTTGCCTCATAGCAAGAAGGTCCCTGGTTTGCTTCCTAACCTGGGAACTTTCTATGTGGAGTTCACATGCTCTCCCCATGTCTGTGTGGGAAATTGTAAAACTACTTTTTTTAACACAACTTGTGGGGGTGCTGAGTGTCAACATGAAAATCTTTGAAAACAATTAAAGAGTAAGATTTGTAAATGAAGAAAGTAAAAGAAGTCAATTAAAAGCCAGACTAAAAAGGAGTGTTTTGAGCCTCCTTTTCAAAATATCAATGTTCTCTCCTGCCCTGAGGTTTTCTGGCGGGCTGTTCCACAGATAAGGGGCGAAATGGCTGAAAGCAGCCTCACCATGGGTTTTTGTTCTAATTCCTGGGCTGGCTAAAAGGCCGGTGCCAGAGGACCTCAGGTTTCGCGAGGGTCGATATAAGCAGGTCAGATAAATAAGATGGCCCAAGACTGTTAAGACATTTAAAAACCAAGAAAAGAGAACATTAAAGTCAATCCTGAAGCGGACAGGGAGCCAGTGCACGGATATTAAAACAGGTGAAATGTGCATCTGCCCTCTGGTCCTTGTCAGCACATGGGCAGCTAAATTCTACAATAATTGTAGATTATTGATGCTCTTTTTAGGAAGACCAGAGAGCAGGGCATTACAATAATCAACAATACAATAATAATAAATGACTTGAGATAAAAGCATCAGCACCTCTGCACTGAGAAGGAAATGGGCGGACTCTGGCAATATTCTTAAGATGGTAAAAACCCATCTACATAATATTCTTTATGTGAGGAATAAAAGTGAGCTCAGAGTCTAAAATAACACGCAGGTTCTTTACATATTGTGAAGGTTTAAAAGCTTGTAGTTTTGGTAAAAGTTTCTCTCTCAGGCTTTCAGGACAATGACTAAAACCTCTGTTTTATCATGGTTGAGCTGTAGGAAATTATCTGCCATCCATGACTTTATATCGAAAATGCAGTTAAAAAGGGTATCAAGAGGCCCTGTGTCATCAACAGGTGTGTAAGTCATGGACATCAACAGCTGTGTATCATCAGCGTAGCTGTGGAAATTGATAATAATACATTTATTTAAAGCGCCTCAAGGACATTGTAAAGGAATAAAACAACAAGTAAACACATTTAAAAACACAACATAGGTTCATGAATCACAGGGAATAGGCCTTATCCCCACTTTACACCGAATGCATCTGCGGTCTGTCTCCAAACTGACACGGCACCGAACCTGATACGTTTCTTCTCTAGTCAATGTGTTAACTCCCACTGACTGTGCTGAGTTGCGTCTCCGCTCCATCTCAGCTCCGGCAGTCCGGAGCACAATGTTGAAGATACACAGAGCTTCTATTTTTGCCGGATGCCGGATCGAGTGGGACAGGAAAATCAACAGAGACAGAATAAAACATCCGGTTACTTTTCAGAATAAAACGCTCGATGTTGACGCCAAATTGGATTTCACACTATTACATCAGTACTTTCAACACAGTACATTTATTAAGAGTATTTCATTACTAACAAGCTACTTTCCCATGGTAAAAGCACAAAACAGAAAAAAAGTTAAACACAAGCAAGTCCGACTCTCCTCTGCTTCTCCACGTGGAGAGACTACTGTTTCTTCCTGTATTTATGACACATACATGTAGCTTTGCACGATTGTACGTGTTTTCACCGCGGGAACTTGTCTGGTCTCGTGACTGACGGACCGCAGCTGCGCTACACTGGAAACACATCCTGTGAGAGTTGACAGAGTTGACGCTCATTGAGCAAAGACAGATCGGAGACGCAATGCAGACGGTGTAAAGCTGGGGTTACTGAACAAGAAAGTCTTGAGGTGGGATTTGAAGGTAGAAAGTGAGTTTAAGTTCCTGAGGTCTGGTGGGAGGGAGTTCCAGAGGCGGGGGTTGGTGCAGCTGAATGATCGGAGGCCCATGGTTGTCATGCGTGCAGGAGGGACAATGAGGTTGATGGTAGTGGATGACCTGAGTTTTCTGGATGGTGTGTGGACGGAGAGGAGTACAGCCAGGTATGGGGAGGCAAGGCCATGTAGGGCTTTGTAGGTGAGAAGGATAATTTTATAGTGAATGCAGGGTTTGATGGGGAGCCAATGGAGGTGCTGCAGGACTGGGGTGATATGATGGGTGGATGGAGTTCTGGTGATGATCCGGCAGCAGCATTCTGGAACAAGTTTTTTAAGAGATTTAATGGGTAGACCAGAGAGTAGGGAGTTACAATAATCCAAGCGGAATGTAACGAGGGAATGGGCCAGGATGGCGGTGCTGACAGGGGTGAGGGAGGGACGGAGATGGTTGATGGTTGATGGTTGATGTTACGTAAGTGGAGAAACGCTGACCGGGTGACATTATTATGTGGGATTTGTAGGAGAGGGTGCTGTCCAATTTTACCCCAAGCTGATACAGTGTCTCCTGATGACCAGTGGCATTCTGAGGGGCCCCACTGATCCTGTGCACACCACAAAGCATTGTTTTGTTTTGTTTTTTGCATGATCTCCCCATGTCTGCGTGGGTTCTCTCCGGGTACTCTGGCTTTCTCCCACCTCCAAAACCATGCTGAGGTTAATTGGTCACGCTAAATTGTCCTTAGGTGTGAGCATGTGCATGAATGGTTGTCTGTCTTTCATGTGGCCCTGCGATGAGCTGGCGACTTGTCCAGGGTGTACCCTGCCTTTCGCCCGTTGACAGCTGGGATTGGCTCCAGCACACCTGTGACCCGTAACCGGAATAAGCAGCAGATAATGAATGAATGAATAAATGCACAATTTCTAGGATATTTGAGATGAATACTAAATATATATATAAATATAAATATACTGTATATGCATAATATACAGCATAAATAAAATTACAGATCTCTCAACACACAGTGTGAACGGTACAAAATAGTGCATAAATTAACTACTAACTGTAATATAAATTGTGTAATAAGTTAAGAACTGAGTTGATGTGTGTGTGCATGTGTGTGACAAGGGGGGGTGGAGGGGGCAGGATGGACAGGACAGGCTACAGGATGACAGAGGTGCAGGGAAGTAGAGGAGGGGTGAGGTCGCTGTCTGTGGTAGGTAGGGGAGCGACTGGGGGCAGAGCAGGGAGGAAGTTGAGTCTCCTGACTGCCTGGTCCCTGAGTCCCTGAGCCTGCTTGTCTTGGCCCGTAGACTCCGGCAGCTGACTGAAGAGCACTAGTACTAGCACTAGTACAAGCTAGTTCTAAAAATTGTGCTTTCAAGCCTTGGACTGTGCAAAAGCTGTCAAGAGGTTGTTCAAAAGCTTTGGAAATAAGAGCAAGTCCAAAAAGTCTCTCCTGGGACATGGTTGACTTGAGGTAGGGTTTTCAGTTTTAAAGCTGAGAAGCTTCTCTCCAGAGGTAACAATGACTGGTAGAGTCAGAAGCTGCTCTTTGTAAATGTAATCAAACAACATTCTTGGACTGCTACAGCATCAGGAAAGTTATGTGGACGGATGGCCCCGGTCCATGGTCTCTCCGCTTCCCTGCATGCGGGGGGTGGCCCTGCGCAGGTGTCGTTGCGGTCGTGGTTCCCAGGCTCCTGCCTCCGGGGGGGGGGGGGGGGTGTACGGCGGCTGGCGGGGCGCGTGGCCTTGGGTCTGCCGTGCCCGGCGGGGCGGTGCTCTGCTCTTGGTGTCTGTGCTCTGCCCTACTGGCGACGGTGACTGTTCCCCTACCACACCACCGTTGTTGTGGCCCTGCTGATCCAACTCCCATCAACATCCAGGTGACAATCTCACATACAGACTCATTTTTATTAGTTTTATCAGTTTTGTCAATCACCTGTAAATCTGTAATATTACACTGTAAACACCTTGCCTGTGTAAAGCGCTTTGCGACAAATGTCTGTGGTAAGCGCTGTACAAATAAAGTTTGTTTTGTTTTGTTTTTCTGCTCAAACTGTGCTGTACTGTTGTTGTTGTTGTCTGCCAGGGTGTCCATTGTCACATGTATTGCTAACCCTCAGACCTGCTATAGTTGTTGTTCTCACATAGTTGTTGATCTGTTGTAGCTGCTTTGTTTCCTTTGTCTTTCTGTTGTCTGTCCATTGTCTGTCTGTGTCTTTCCCACACCTTTCCCTCCCTTCCCCCTCCTCTCTTTCTTTTTTTTTCCCTCTTCTTCTTTTTCTCTCCCCTCTCGCTCTCTCTTTCCCATAGGTTGCCAGTCCAGTCTGGCCCCGAAGCCCCACTCCGCTTACATACATTCACTTCGTGCGCTTACAATTCAATAAAAGTTTAAGAAATGGTGGAGCTTCTGCTAGGTGCAGTGAGCTCCACACAGCAAAACTGACTGACATCCGAGGGCATCCAGCAAACCATGCTGATCGTCAAATTGTCGGACAGGACAGGTGGAAAAAACAAACAAAAAAAAAAAACTGCTCATCTGGACTGGATTTCTTCCCCGCCCTCATACAAGAACTGTTGGGTTGTTTGATGGAACTGCTGGGTGTGAACTGATGAAAAAAAATAACAACAGGGCATGTAAGCATCTTGAAGGGCAGACATATGATTATGTACGCACACTTTATACTACTACTACTGTCATAAAGAATATGCAGAGGGTGCAGCATATATTATCAATTGAAGTGGAGGACGTACAGCTTTCATTATCAGTGTTGGGAGGAGGTACGTTGTCCTTCTTCAATATTGCAGCTGATAAAAATGTTCGTAATGATCATGAGGAGAGATAATAAAGAAATATTTTCATAACATGTTTATTAAGTCAGTTGTAAATGATTTCACATTATATTTCAACAGTTTTAAGTTTAAATATTTCTCCATGATTATGCATAGCTATTTCACACAAAGTGCAATTTATTATTATTGCAATAATAATAATAATAATAATAATAGTAATAATAATAATAATAATAATACTTATTAGTTAGTCAGAAGTTTGGTGTTGTTTTTGCTGGCAGTGAGTGAAGCAAATCCATGGGAGTTATCAGCATCAGGCTAGTGCTGCTTCTGGCTAGCCTGCTAATGTCTGTGACCGACATCACAGTCAAAAGGCAACAATACACTTGCTTACCACTGTCTTCCTATCTTTTTTCCTCCAGAGAGATAATTCCTCATCATTTTTTCACAGATGGGGGCATTCGACCCAGGGGGTGGGAAGAAATCCCGCTCGACAATCGGCACGACACACAATTAAGTTTCAGTTTTCCCGCCATTTCAGGTGCAGGCAGATGGGGTGGGGCCCCGTAAGAGCGGTTTGCTATAATGGAGTCATGTCATTGTAAATTCCCCATTGTTGTCATTGCTGTGGAGTACATTTTAGCAGTCTTGGGGGCCCCCTAATGACTGGGGCTCCAAGCAACTGCTTGCCTTGCCTGTCCGCAAGTCCCGCCCCTGCTGATGACATCCCCAAAGGGAAGCATGCTAAGATTAAAAAAAGTGGACCACTTAACACTTCATTTCATACGTTCTGGAGGAACATGTATCCATACTTAGCCGAACCAGTTAAAAACAGTACCAGAGAGGCACTTCAGTCTATTTAATAGAATGTAGTGATCTACTGTATCAAAAGCAGCACTAAGATCCAGTAGAACCAAGACTGTGGTTGTTCAAATTGCACTTGGTGTCATTTAAAATCTATAAAAGGGCTGTCTCGCTACTGTGGTTCATCCTAAAGCCAGACTGAAATTTCTCTAAATTATTTTTTTCTGATTAGTAAATAGTCTACTTGGTTAAAAAACAGTTTTTCTGGTTCACGTGGGACAAACGGCAAAAGATGGCGATCTGGAGAAAAGTGGGAGACGTGAGGAAAAAGCGGAGGCATATGCCAAGAAAGTGGAAGCGATGAGGGAGGAGATGGAGAAATATAAGTGGAGGAACAACGTCAGATTGGTGGGGCTGAAAGAAGGCAAAGAAAATGCGGATGGATTGGTGAAGTGCGTGGAGAAGATTCTTCTGCATGGTTTCGAACTGTCAGGAGACACCTTCGAAATTGAACGTGCGCATCGGGGGGCCCGTAAAGTTCCAGAGCCAGGTGACGCTCCGAGAACCGTACTGATACGGTTCCTACGACCGGCTGCCCAAGACGCGGTGCTTCGGAAGGCGCGAGAGAAGTGCGGAATCCAGTGGGAGGATTGCACGCTGTCATTCTTCGAAGATGTAAGCCGATAAGTGATGGGAAAGAGAAAGGAGTTTCTCCCTCTGAAGAAGAAACTCGAAGATCTCGGCGCAAACCCGAAGCTGTTCTATCCCGCAAAGCTTCTCATCACTTGGAAGGGGGAGAAGAAGGTGCTCCGCAACATCAAGGAGGCTGAGGAGTTTCTACAAAACCAGAAGACAAAATAATATCTACTCCTGAATGTAATGAAGACGTGTGTGTAAAACTTTGGATTGGAGGTAACTTTTGTG
>CAAKHB010004456.1:4303-32744 GCA_901007665.1 Aeoliscus strigatus
ATTCAGTTAATTTTATGTGTGCAGATTATTAAAATTTCACCGTGTATGCTGCCTCTCATCCAGGGTCAGCTGGGACTGTCTCTCCCCTCGACCCTGCTAAGGATACCAATAAAAAATGGATGGATGGATGGATGGAAGATACACTCCATTAACCCTCAATGAAATTCACCAACTGGTGTGTGAACATATAGAAGGTGTTGGTGGACGACGGACAGGATGGGTAACTGATATTGGTGAGATGAACAGAAAGGGATCATGTGAATTTGTCTCGGGAGAAGAATCTATAGATCTTCATCCTGTCTGTCTATCTATCTATCTATCTATCTATGTGACAGCGTTTTTCACACCCTGGCAACTTCAAGTGATCAGAGTGACATGCTACTGATGGAAACAGCTTGTTATTTAAGAACAAAATATACAATATGGGACTATTGTACATTTGTTTTTACTGTTGGGAATCCCTTTCAATATTTTACATGTTATTATGATCAGCATACAAATAACATTCAAAAAAGAATCCCAGCTGCAGGCTTTGCTCCAGCTCACATTTTCCGCTGTCCGGACTAACTCCATCCAGAAGACACCAACCACACAGCTCTGATGCTGCAGGTTCTGTGGCCCAACCTCTCCACACTGACAGCAGATGGCCTGCAGGGTAACGTGCCAGCAGGGCAACAAACCGAATGTTGTGGAAAGCAGATATTCTCCTCAGTCTGGTGCAGTGACTAGCACTAAGGAAAATAATAATGAGCAGCCGAACATGAATTGACATGGTTGAATTCTAATATATTAAGATGATGTTCTGTTGGAGCCTTAACCAGTAAATCATTGTCCTGCAGAGGCTCCGTACGTCTGACCATTGGTCATTATCTTTATCAGTTGCCATTGAGAGCAAAGGGATGCTGTTCACGCAGCAGTGTGCAAAAACGGCAATGTCACATTTTCCACAAAGAGTCAGCTGGAACATGCTCACAGATCAAACTATCGGGCCATCTGCCTCTATGAGATACTTGGTAATCAAGTCTGCGTTTTTTTCACTTATCTCTGCTTGCTTGCTTCCCTGCCATTGTATAGCTGTACATGAGGCTGCAGCGTATCCGCCAACATCACATATGGAGGGTTTGACGAGGATTGTGGAGACGTATAACGTGAATGCATGTTCACATGAAGGAAGTGACTGAATGAAACCTTAAGTGTGTCATCATGTGTGCAGAGAATGAGCTGGGAGTCGGTGGAGAAATGCGATTTAACTCAGCAGGGGAGGAGGAGAGAATAGAGAAGGAGAACAGAGCATTCAGTGAGGAAATGGTGCAGAATTAGGAGATTAAAGTAGCTGCAGGATTAGGCTTCAGGTTTTAATGACGGAAATGGACCATAAAACCCCCCAAAACAAAACAGTGTCGTACATTCTCTCTGGACCTCCGCTGCTGCCTCTCAACAGCGTGTCTCCTGCTGATTATGTCCAGACAGCCTCCAGAGGCATCTGCTCTCTGTGTGTTTCTTCAAGTAACGCATGTGTGTCTTTTCCTTTATTGGTGGATTTGCAGGTCCTGCGTTTGTCACAGATGTTCATGGTGAGGCCATAATATTAGAAACACCACTCAGTGTACTGCAGCTCAGTTAGACAGTACTGAGAACCACATTAGTGTGGGATAAAATGTAATGTTGTTTTGGCAGAATTTAAGGCGGAATGTCTGTACTGACCCGTTGGACAAGTATACCAAATTCATGTAGTCATAGTACGTAGCACAATTGGATTTCTTTTCCTGTGTCGGAATCATCCGGACATTTAACAGCTAAAGACACAGATATTTGCAGAGTTAATAACAATTATTTTTATTATTATTAATAACAATAGTGCTCTGTAAGTACTGGATTTAAGTAAAAACACACTGACCAAGAAATCAGGTTTTAATTTGGAGCCTTTGTGTCTCAAAAAAAAAATAATTCCATAAGAGGTAAAAAAACGGTATGACCTAGAAGAAAAGGGCAACTTCTGGAAATACATTCAAATTAAACACTGTATTAGAAAAGGGCAATTTGCAGATGAGACGAACCCAGTGAGGGACTTTCTGGACTTACCAGAGACAGGGCATACAGCTGCAGTGTTTTATCGAAACTTTAGCAGGCTAAATAAGGATATCTGCCGGACTCTGAAGACTATTTGGCAAAGAGATTTGGATTGTGAACTGAGTGAGTTGGAGTGGAAGAGGATAATTGGAAACTCAGGAAAATACATCAGGGAGGCTAGAGGGAAGTTTACTCAATATAAGTTCTACAGGTTCTACTTCACCCCCTCTAGACTCCATAGGATGGGTTTATTACCTGATAATCTGTGTTGGAAATGTGGTACACAGGCAGAGACTTTCCTACATGTTCTATGGGAATGTTTTTGGGTAAAAGTATTAGAACATCTAGGGAAGGCTCTGGAGATAGAGATCCCAGTCTCTCCAACATTATGCTTACTGGGCGACCAATCACAAATAATGGGAGTGTCAAAACAATATTTTGCAGTCATAAAGGTCAGGACGGTTACGGCAGCCCGGATTATCCTCAGGTTATGGAAGAGTACATCCCCACCGGACTATAAAAAGTGGATTGAAAAAATGGCAGAAATTGCATCCTATGAACAAATGTTAGCGAGAGTCAGTGACAGCGAGGATAAGAGAGGGCTATGGGAACGTCTTTTTTTTACCACAAGCTCATAGGAACAACTGGGTAAGAATTGAGATGATTGTATAGCTGTGACTGAATAATATAATAATGTGTATGAATAACTCTGTATTGGCATATATATGTAGGTACCATATACCAGGGAACCACTGTAACCCCACCCAACAGAACTGTCTAAGTGTGAAATAATACAAAAATATATGATGAAAAAAAAAAACAAACACACATTATACCTCTGATTCAGACCCTGACAAGCTTTGATGAGTGACCACTCAGATAATTGTGTAGACACCTTTGTGTCTTTTACTTCATTTGAGGTGGAGGATTTCTCTCCTCCTTTATCTCCTGTCAGCCAGGATGACGGTCCAGAGTTTGAGCTGTTACAACAGCCAGTCGGTGCTGCTGAGGTGACAATGACGGCGCTGAGGCCGCCGGCATTGAGGACATGGAGGGGCAGGAGCGGATGGGAGATGTCTCGGATTGGTAGTGGCTGGATTTTAGTGTTGAGGATTTTGCGCAGCAGCTCACACCTGATTTCTGGGTCCGCTGGAAACAGGTACCGGCCAGAGACGGCTGAACAGACGGGAGCCAACACAGCCAACACTGTCGAACCATTTCAGTAATTAGCTAAAAAAGCTAAATGACCCAAACCAAAACACTATTTAAAACACACAAAATAGCCTAAATACTATAAACAAACTACTAACTGTAAACCCACACTACAATATGTTAATGTGGCAGGTTGAGTGCTGCACCTCACACTTAACCTTTGTAATATGTTAGAAACCTAAAACTACTACTAAAGTTATTTGGTGTTAGCGGGTCAAATTTGACCCGTAATTTAACTCTACTCTATCTTTAAAATACTTTAAAACACTAGTTATCACCCAATATTGTTTTTCACCTCGTAGCTAACTTCGTATGTATTCATATCCATGGAAACACTGTTTTGTTTCATCACTTTTTGTCGGCTCCACAGACCTTTATGTTACAATATACCACTCGTTTAAATTCACTAATTATATTACCTATCATGATAAAATGAGAAATTATATTATCACGGTTTTATAAACTAATATTAGAGAACACCTACCAAAAAAAATCATTCAGTGATTTTTTTTGTTTGTTATTTTTTTATTTTATTTAAAATGATTAATAATAGTGTCAATATCTGTAGTGTTATGGGTCAAAACCAACCTGTATAGACTGATAGACAAAAAGTCAATTACTTTTCATCGAACCAACTTTATTTTAATCAGAATTGCAAGTGTGTGCGTGTGTGTGTCGAAGGAATCACCACCTTATCGTGGTGGGGCACTTTGAGTGTCTCCATGACCCCTAGAGCTATGTCGGCGGGGGTCTTGTACTCCTGCAGGGTCACCTAAGCTGAACAGGTCGAAGGGTCTATGGTCTCCCTTGCCACTGGAACTTCTCTACGATCAAGGTAGTGGCATCCGGATAAGCACCCCCCCAAGAGTCGGAAAGGACTTACAAAACTGGAATGGTGTAATTGGTGCCCATGGCACTGGAAAAGTCAACCCCAATGGCATGAGACTTGTTAGTCTCTGTGGAGAACATGATTTTACCATCACTAACTCAATCTTCCAGCAAACGAACAAATATAAGGCATCCTGGATGCATCCCAGGTCCAAACATTGGCATCTAATCGACTATGTGATCGTGAGGAGGGCTGACCTCAAGTATGTGATCATCGCAAGAGCTATGCGAGGGGCAGACTGCTGTACCAACCATCACATGAGTCTGACAAAGCTCAGATTTCATGTTCGGCCCCTAGGTCGCCACAGTGGCCCAAAGAGGAAAACACTCCACCAGACTCTCCAGCAGTGACATCTGTGACACCTTCCGTCGCTCCCTAGCTGAGAGGCTGATCAACTGATCATCTCAGAGTCTGGGATGGATGAGAAGTGGACCACCCTATCCACCATCCTGTTTGACACTGCAGCCCAAGCCATCGGTTTCAAAACCAAGAATTCTCAGGACTGGTTTGACCAGAATGCTGGAGAGATCTCCACCCTCCTGGACAGAATGTACAAGGCACACAGAGCCACCCTGAACAACCCACAATCTCAATTCCATAAGGCAAGCCCTTCGTTCCAAGGTCCAAACAACTCTGTGCTTAACCAGCTCACCTCAGTGGATCCAACTGTCCTTGTCGAGCTCCCTGAACATCCTACCTTTCCAGATCTCAACCTCCCCCCAACCTTCAAAGAAATCCTGCTTGCAGTAACAACCCTGAAAAACAATAAATCCCCTGGATCTGATGGCATCCCAGCTGAACTTCTCAAGGAGGGCGGCTACCCCTGTACTCAGACACTTTATCTCTACCGTATATCTCAGAGGTATGGAGACAAGAGTGTGTCCTGCATTAGTGGAAAGACGCCAGCATTGTGACCATCTACAAGAACAAAGCATGCATGTGTGCATGTGTGGCAAGTGGTGCTAGTTTTCCTGTCCTTGGCTTAGTCCAGCTATCACCACACACTCTTCTCCCTTCCATGTTGGTCATTTCAAGCAGGATCTTCAGGAAAGGTTGTGGAAAGATTTGACTTGATGTCTTGGGTATGCAACAAAGCATATCTAGTAGGCCCTGCAGTCATTTTAAGGATGTTCTCCCTCGGTGCCCCGCACTGGGTGTCAAGAGAGCTTGATAACCATTAAACGTTACCTTTTCTTGACTACTGGCATCTGTGACATCCGGGTCCTCTTCATCAGATGTGTGGTCTACTTCCTTTTTGTTGTCCCCTGGATTCTGCCTCACTAACAATACAATCTTCTCAAATTACTTGCTATTCTCTCTGTTCTATCACTCTCTGCTCTGAATCCAACCCACTCTCTAGTTTGATCATGGCGAATGGAGTCTTTTTATTGTAACGGTGAGCAGGAAGGGCTTCGGGGTGAACAGTTGGTGGTGACGTCAGTTACCACCAGATGACGTCAGTTACCATCAAATGCATTGTAAAGTGAATTTAGATGTAAGGTACAGGTTTCAACCTGTAGATGGCACTCTGTATGCTGTTTTAAAACAAGCAAATCAAGTAAATCAAGTATCAAGTAAATTTTAGCATGTACAATATTAGATGATTTTTAACTGATCACACTGTACAATAAAATAAATAGCATTAATTGTCACAATCAGACCTTGCGGCTTTTCTGCCCACGAGCTTCCCTCAAACCATATTTCATGAGCAAAAACTTGAGCACACAAAGTTTATCTTTAAGTGTGAAACTCCTCCTAATAGACAAATTACCTGAAACATCCCAAGACCCTGATGCGCCAAAGTATTTTTCCAAAGGATCACTTTCAGACGAGCTGTAATTGTCAGGAGGGCCAACTGTGCTGAAGATAACTCATGCCCCCAAGAAATGAGATGCTAATATATTGCTGGCCATTCGAAATAAATCTGCGAGGTGCTCTTTCATGCAAATGCAAGGCACTGGTGTGTCAGCAAAAAGGTGAAAATGGATATTTGAGGCAAGAAGACGGAAGTTTCTTCCTGAGAAGTTTCCTGTCACTGTCGAAAGTGGTCAATCAGGACGATTTCTATCGTTGTTTTACCGCGGAATAAATGTGACAGCAGGTTAGATTGATTCTTGTTGTTTAATGAGATGCGACTTCAATGGCTGACACAGATTTGGTTTCACAGAAGTGCACAAAGACTTTTGGAATAAAGCTGCCGTGATAATCTTCTTCTTAAATTCACAGGTTTCATCTCACACACTTTAATATTCTGGATGTATTTTTCTGTCAGTCCTGTTCCCACTAGACTTTCTACACCTCTGCACTTCAGAGGACATTATCCATTCCCTTTGTTGAGAGTCTGAGTCTGTTCACTTCACAGATGAAACCTTCATAGCACATCTATAAGTCAAAAGGTCGGCTCCAGATGGTTCCACTGGACCCCTCAAAAAAAAAAAAGGGTAAAAGAGAATTCAGAAGTGAACACGCTTGATCCAATGAAACTCAAGCTCTGATGTTCTGCTCTGGGTTTTCAGTTTTGTACAACAGAAGTCAAAAGCAGACTGAGCAGTTTCTGCCACATAAATGGGAATTTGAAGTTGTGACAAATTTGAAGTTGTGACGACTCGATCCATCCTGATTCGCTTTGATGACACTCGCCTTTGCCTGGGAGCCGGGCCAGCGTACTGTCGCCTTGAAGCCCAAAGCTGATTGATGAGATAGGAGAAAAGGAGCTGACAGAGCAATACTCTCACAGGATGCAAAGAAGGATCTTTTCATGCATTTCTCGGCAGTCGGCAGCCGGCTGAGGGATGCAGATGTCTGTACCAAAGGCTTCAGCTAAGATTTTTGGAGATATATCGTTACTGTCGTGTAGTTAGCGAGAGGACTAGCCTGCTGTTTAGAGACCCTTTAATACTCTCACGAGCACTAATCTGTTTTTAATCCTCTACTCAGAGCAAGAGGATATCTCAGTTGCTCATCAGCAGCCACCAGCGTGTCTAATGAAACTATTCTACTGTCTGATAAACAAGATAAAGCTTCCCTCTCAGCCAACAACTGAGGATTATGGTGTGAATCTTATTGTGAAGTTGAGCAAAGCCGGCCTGAACTGCGTCTGACAGGAGGCGCGGTGTGGATGGGAAGCTCTTGATGGGACGCCATTGGGTCTTCTCAGGACAGATCCTCCAGACGCCCATTGGACTCAGGATGAGACAGACACCAATGAAAAAGTGGCTGCATAAAATACAGCTACAGCAACAGTCCGACAAGATTTGGGTGTTTAAAACCTGTGCAAACTTTTAAAAAAAGATTTTTAAAAGCTGAGGAGACTTTATTGTGTTGTGCCTTATTCTCAAAGAGCCGATCCTGTTTGTGCTTTCTACATAAACAAATGTTAATTTGATTGTATAAGAAGTCAGATATCTATCATACCAGAGGATGATGAACTCAGCTGATGAATGGAGCAGACACCAGCACCTCGATTACGTCAACGGACACATTAGATGTTGTTGTTTAACCAGCACACAAACAAAGATTTTTAAAAAAGCAATCTAGCCGCAGGCAGTTTTTTCCGAAGAAATATCCCAGGCCTTTCCACTCCCCCTCCTTCCTGTCTTCATGCTAAACTCCTTGTTCTCCCGCTGTCTCCCAATTGCAATTCTGTACCAACTTTTAATGTGTCATTTGAAGTTGTTTGTTTTATTGCAGCGAGGTTGATGCATCACCTCTGTATTTAACATTAAAAACATGTTAAAAGTTAGAAAAGACATTGAAATGACAAAAAATGTGACAAGTGTAAAAGTCACGCACAAGTTGTTCCAAGGCCTGTGCATGTCAAAATTCTTTCTCCCCATCCCAAAATAGATGCAACCTCACATTCCGTCAGCGTTGTTTAGTCCTTGTTTTCCTCTGACAGTAAAGTTTTCAGAGTAGTTTTCTGCTTTTTTCCGTCATATTTCTCAGCAGAAAACATATTTACAAACAAAACAAAGAATGTAAAAGAGAAGAATTTTAAAATATGTGCCTGTTTTCTTTTTGGAGTTGCTATGGGAACAGGAAGGACTGGAGCTAAATACCTTACCTGGGCGAAGGGTGAAGAAACCCTGCCACAGTGTTGTCAGGTGGGAAATGTAGGATTATCGTTCCAGAAACTGAACATTATCGTAAATCTGTCAGAACCAAAATAACAACAGTGATGTGTCCTTGTATTTGTGAAGTGTTTATCGAGTCTGACGCCAATTCTCCGATACAAACATTTAAGTCGTCTAAGTCGGAACAGCATTTCCGGTGGACCACTCCTTTAAAACTTACCACAATGTGCAAAAGGTCACGTGACCTATGACGACCATACTTTCATGAAATAATCAAATTATCGTACGTTTGGCTTTTGGGAAGATTATTGATTGTATATTGCACAGAGGAACAAATCATCATACAAATAAGTTAATTATCATGCACCTTGCAGCGCTGCTCTGCGCCTTTATTCTGTCAACTCGACTTGCCACATCTCTCTTTGTTTTATGTTATTTTTCCACATGTACACAAGCCTCTATTTCATAGTTTCTTCAATTTCTTTGGTTTCTTAAACGTGCAACGGTCATGAAGGTCAAGTTCTGGTCATCTTATGCATTGATTTCCTGTTTTATTTTGCACTTCCTGTTTTTTAGTGTTCACCCTTGTTTATGTTACCTTGCCTTTTTTTCTCCCTGATTACCTGATTTGTTTCACCTGTCTCTCCTCGCCCCTATTTAAGCCTGTTCAGTTTTCTTTTGCGTGGCCTGATTGATTCCTGCCGGTATGAGAAAGCACTCCCAAGTCATAGTCTGCCTTGAACTTTTCCTTGAGTGGGTCTCAGAATTGCATTGCTAATTGTTTTATTGCCACCTTGTGTTCTCCTAGTCAATCCTTAGCCTTAGCTTTGTGCTTTATATGTAGTCTGACCAAACCCCATCTGGGAAATTTCAGTTTTTTGGATATAGATTTGTATTTACTATTTTATTATTCTATTATTATTTATGTTTTGTATTTACCACCTCCTTGTGGGTGTCGCCTTTCATTCTCCCCTTTTTGAATCTTTAGAGTCATTTTTGATATCTTGCTTTGTGTCATTTTTTTCCCAAAATAAAATTAAGTTTTGTCTGTGTCTGGGTTCTATTATTTCATGTGCCATCGTGATGGCAACCTCTGTTGTTCCTGTCACTGATTATGCATCTCCATGGCTAAGAGCTGCTCATGTGAATGTTTCTATTAGAACAGAAATGTGTCTCTCCCTCGCTAATTGTCATGCAATAACTGTTGTGAAGTGATACTATAAAGATAATAAGTGACTTGGTTATACAAAATGTAAGGATCAAAGCACAGATGTCATTTCAAGAATTAGATATAAACATGCTAATGTGGCATTGTGCCGATTAACTGTGGTATTTACACTAATGAATAATGAAACGTGTTGGACTCAGTGTAAAAGGTTCCGGCTCCAGCCGTTTTATCGTATCAAAGACTTAGAACGCACACTGATGACATACAGCTCAGAGTGCAGAGGCCTTTGTTCAACCAGAGATTGTTCACGCAGGGAGATAAGTCGTTTGGTAAAGACACTGAGATTTAGCGAGCAGTTATTTCAATGTCATGGTGACTCATTCTGTCCAGCACAGGATGGTGGCACGCACACACAACACATGTTTGTTAGTGAAGGTGAACATTAGAACCCTTATCATTTAAACACTGGTACAGAGCAGACAGAGGGACACATGGCACAGCGCACTGATTCATGGATTCCTTATTGTCACTGTTATTCCCCATTCCAACCGTTGGTAATTGCTCATTTTGTTTGTTGGTACACTGCATTTGCCCTCTTTCCGTCGTGGGATTGAGGAGAATGTTATCACAAAGTCAACAAACTGCAGTGCCTCTGCATCACAAGCAGAAAGAGGCAGAAAAGCTTTGAAGCTGTACGGTTAATATTGATGAGGTGAAATATTTTAGATGATTAGCATTACAGATTTCCCTTCTTTTATTTTGCATCATCAAGGTCAACCGCTTAAAATACCACACTTTACATTTTCTGGTTGCTTGATCAGCTTGCGCAGTACAGAGAGCAACACAATTAATGACATTGTTTGTGTCAAGAGATGAAAATTTATTATTTGAAATATTGTTTCCAAAAAGCTTTGATAAGTAGAAACAGTCTCTATGATGGAAAAAAGGTATATTTTTGGATCTTTATGTGCCTACTACCCTAGTTCAGCATTCATTTGATGTCTGCTCACGTGCAAAAGCTACTACTGAGGAAGATGAAGCAGGTCTGCTGACAGTCAGCTGTTTGTCTGCTGTGGCGCCGCAGCAAAGCTCCTCTATGCGTTGTATTTCTTGAGCAAGTCACTTTGCCAGTGCCTCTTGCGATCAGGAAACACTTTGGGCATGCGGATCTTTTTGAAGTCCTCAATGCATTTCTTCAGATCCTCTTCCAGCAACTTCCTCTCCTCCTCATCTTCATCTTCCAGAGGTGGGGGGGCGCCGTTCTCTCTCGGGGGGAGCCGCGGGAGTGTTTTGAGATTGAGGGTGGTTGGACGCTGAGATATCTCCAGGAGAGGTGGTGTTGGTGTAGGAGGATTGGAAATGAAGGAGGGTTTGGCCGGCAGTGGCGGAGGCAGGACTGGGGATGATGGAGGTGGGAGGTCGGGGGTGCTGGGTGCAAGAGGTGGAGGAGGTGGAAGTGGAGGAGTTAAAGGAGGAGGAAGGTCAAGAGGTTGTCGTACGTCCAGCAATTCCACGCTGTTAGTTTCTGGAAGGCTTTGGGTTCGTCCAGGTTCAGGTTGAGCTGCAGCCAGTTGAGACGACACTTGAGTGAGAGCAGGAGAGTCAGAGATCCCCACCTCAGTAACGACAGACGAACCACCTGCACCTGCAAAAGAAAGGAAGATGAGTATTAAAAAATATCCACCACATATATGTTTGGTTTCCACTGAACACAAGGGGCCCTATTTTGATTAACAGGCCAAAGTGTGACGCACAGCGCCAAACGTAGAGCACATGGGGCGTTCCCGTCTACTGGTCGTATTTCGACCAACTTGGATCAGCTGGCGCAACATCCAAAGGGGTTGGATTTAGTTAGAGGTGTGTCTTGTGCGTGTGACATGCAATAAACCAATCAGATTGTCCGCTCCCATCCCCTTTAAATATAAGCTTGCGTCTCAACGGATCACAGGTTACCAAGGAGACAGATCTGCTGATGCGTTAAGTGAAAGGATGCAGTGTTAGGGTTCAGCTTTCCATACTTCATTTACCACCACACTGATATTAACCAGTACATTATGAATAAACAAAACCACTTTGAAAAACGTTGAAAAGGGGGGTTATTCACAAAAAAAAGGAAACACAAGGTTTATTTACAAAAATGGAAACAAGGTTTGTTAACACAAATGGAAACACAAAAACTGTGACGCAGTCTCCTTCCCCGTCTTCCCTCTCTGGTGCGGCAGGTTTGTGTGAACGCTGTGAGAGACGCAGGCAGTGACCGGGTGGCATCTATGTCACTGGCTCAGAGTAAATTAACACAAACAGCATACAAGAAAAGTTTAATTTCTGCGTGAAAACACACACTTTTAAAATGAATATCTTTGAACCGATGCCGTTGCAGATCTAAATCTACACAGCACAGCAAAGCACTATATGTGAACATAATCTCTGCCAAGTTTGATCCTTATTAAATGAGACAGAGCAACATTATAGAGGTTTTAGTGGCTACTTCAAAACTTGTTTTTCACACATGGATTTATTATTATTATTGATGCATTACCTTTGACGCCAACCTACAACCCCCCAAACCCTCAATGCTCTTGGGGGTTAGGGTTGACTCAGCAATGTTCTCCGCTGGTGTGATGTCATCTGCTGCGTCGTGCTATAGAGACACATGTGGATGATGAGCTCTTAGTAACAGTGACATGGTCATGATGCGCCATTGACTTTCGACCAGGTTTTTTTAGTCAGAAACGCAAAGTCTGAGGTGCAATGTCTGTGAAACCAAAATAACAATGCGCTGTGACTGTGCACCACCACTCCTCCTTTGTAGACCAACACGCCCAGACTAGTGTAAATGCAATTTATTGTTAGATGATCTGATTGCAGCATCTGGAAATGACATCTGCACTGCCATGGCACTAGGAAAGACACTTGCACTCCCCGTTTGGCGCCGTGCGTCATTGATCGAAGTAGGGCCCTGTCGCCACTCTCCAGACCATCTGTTTGTGCCCTTTAACCTTAATAAGGGACTAATTAATACTTGGAAATTTAATTTCAACCCTGCTTTTCCACATTTATACTTTTATTTAATGTTTTATTTGTTTGTTTGTTTGTTTCTATTTTTGGTTTCGTTTTTTAATAAATCAAATCCATTTCTAGTTCAAATCTGTTCATAAATGTGTATAGTATTTATTTTAGTAACATCATATGTGTGTGTGTGTGTCTATATATTGATAATAATAAATATATAAATTCATTTTAGAGAGCGAAGAGAGAGAAGGAAAGGGAAGTGATAAGATTTGGTTTCTCATTCATATAAAGGTGTTTGAGCCCTCATGTGTGAACTGACAAATTACATTCGCAGACCAATCTGGTGTAAAACTCTGCATATCAATATGTGACACAGAGAAAACTCACAAAAGCACCTGCAACTGACAGTTTAGCCTTCAAAAGAACAAGTTTGCGGGAAAGGCGTCGACCGGCAGGAGTGGATGAGTAGAGCAGATATGAAGACAGTGAAGGACAGTTTCTTTCAGCGCTCCTCTTCTACTTCACATACATTATCCAAGGCGGGACACTGGGATGGAGCAGCTAGCGTGAAACGCCTCTGATTGAAGCTCTGCAAGAGATTTTTCACACTACGCTGAGTTTTCATCTCATCTCTGTGTGAGGACAGAGAAGGTGGTTCCCGTGTGACTTCTCAGAATAGTTGAAGTGACGTTTCACAGTGTGCTACTTCAAAGTTCTTCAGTCAACTGTAGAACATCTGTCTCTGAACTTACAAACATGTTGGTACTGTCCTCAGGATGCTTCAACACAAATGTGTTCGTACCACTTTTCAAATTTCAACCACAAATTACATCACACTTGTTACTCGCCAACATGACTGGCTGCCAAAGGTCAACACAAGAGATGTTTGATGCGGATGTTGATCTCCTGGACAGAAATGATGATCATTTATATTCCTCCACATCACATACGAGCAAGTTAAAAGGAAGAGTGCTGCCCGAATCCTGTTCATCATCCAGTTGAGTGCATAGGTACTCTGGGTGTGAAGCTCTGGTTTATGCTAAATACTAATCACAGCCTCTCGCAGCCTTTAAGCCATGCTCATACATACATATGAAGTGAAATTATGCCTTGCATACAGCGGAAGACACGTGTGTAGACATATAAAGGGCCTCATCGTCACGGTAACCCGTCTTATATAACCAGAAAAGCTGCTTGTCTCAACCAGAGGAAGCCTAGAATATTCTTCTAGTGTCTTTCTGAGCACCTGAATATGAGTGGGTGTGGGGAAGTGCACAAGGTTGTAGAAATAAATCGTCTGCTTTTGTGTTTGTACATGTGTGTGTGAAGCATGTGTGTATGCATTTGCATGTGTGTGTGGATATATCATGATATACTGGCATTTGGAAGTGGGGCAGATAAAGATGGGAAGAAAATTGCAAGCGGGAGCAGCACGTTTTCCAGCGTGTGTTAGTGTGCGCGGTACATTCAGTGTCTCACATAATGAATACATGTGTTTGAGAGCCGCCTGGACGTGGGAGTATGGGGGCTTAGTGGTGTCGGAGGTCTAATCCACTGGGGGATGGGCTTCATGCTCTCCTCTGCCACTAAGCCTTATGGAGGAAAGAAGCAAAAGAGAGCACTCAACTCTTTTCCCCAGGCCACTTCTCCAGGGATCTACGCAAAAGCCAAAGTACTTTCTCACACATCCTCCTTCATTCTCTCCCTCTTTGAGTGTCTCCCATCTGCTCCGTGAGACACAACACTGCATCGCCGTCATTACTGCTATTAGCAGCTGTAATGTGTCACTGATGCCAGGGTTTAATACCTTGCTGTCACATAATGTCCTCCGCAGTGTTTTTTGTTCCTGCACTCAACCTCAATATTTTACCAGACATAACAAATACCTTTTATTGACGTTTTACACACATTCTCTGAAACACTGTGCTGAAGTCTGAGCAGTCCCTTCTAAATGGAAGTCACATCACGAATACTTTTTGCTATAAAAGAAATAATGCAGAAGCTGCCAAAGACTCAGCAGAGGTGAGAAAACAAAAAGTAGTTAAAAAAACTTTTGTTGTAATAAAGATTTAAACATGTCAGTTTAACAGCCCCTTCTGCTTTGTTTACCTGCTTCCTATCATGAACTCTAGATGTCCGTCCCAAGACATGTATTATTTCAGACCAATCCAGGTTTTTGGTCTGTTTATACTAGATGTGTGTGTTCTACGTTCATGAAACCTTGTCATCCACTGACATCCACTGACCCTAATCTGCAACTATTTGCACCATGCATTGTCTGGCATAAAGTGACAGGTGAATCGCCATTTGAACGTTATTGAACACTATTGTGACGTTCTGCTGTCATATGTTGAACTGATAACGCGTCTCCACGCAGCAGCAGCCCTGACACATCAGTCAAACGTTACCAAGGGAATTGTGTCCCAGTTAGTTTCCCTTTTACAAATGAAACAATATAACAGCTGCAGTTTATATTTCCTTGCATAGGAGATCATGATGTTCACAAACATATTGCTAAGAAAGGAGCTGCTTTCAGATAAAACTTAATCAGTGACTTTCCAGCACTCATGGCTGTGTATGACAGGTGCTGATGGAGAGACTGGCAAACAAGACAGTATCATCTCCATGGCAACGCTGCTATAAAGTGCTGGAGCCCAAGCAACACAAATGCATACTAATCTCTCTCAGATCGAAAAAAGGCAGTTATCCACTGTGTTGAGTGTCACATATGGTGCTGTCCTGCCGCGCTAATGTAATATTATGCTACAAAGTTCTGGCAATTATAGGGTGTTTGATATTTAATTAGCTCGTATTCAGTTCAGATATGCAACATCTGCTTTATGAAATGATCTGTATGAGCTTCCACAATTTTTCAGTTCACATGTAAGTGCTGAGGTGTAAACATGGTCCTCACAAATCTTTGAGAAACTTACCAACGTGTCAGTCGAACTGCAGATGAATAAGAGAAGCGCAAGAGAAGAAGGGTACGATGGAAGAGAACGGAAAAGAGAGTGTTTAAAACGAAAAACCTGTCATCCATCAATAATTAACCAACACACAATGCTTTCAGTGGATTATGGTGCAGAAAGGGTTTTTATATGAGTTTTATTTTTGCATAAATCTACATCTGACACATGTAAGTGTGGAGCTCATTGACTTTAAACTCCCTGAGCTGCTGTATGGCATTTATTGTAACCATCTTGCCAACGCAAAAAAAAACCCTGCTCGGGTCCCACATAGGACCCTGGCTGGAGGACTGCAGCGCCAAGGACAACGCTGACTCCTCAGATTACTGATAATTAGTGGGGCAGATTAGAGCCTCCAGATGGCCGAAGTGAATCCCAGCAGCACCAACAGACAACTTTACAACACCCTGCTTTAGCCATGACACATTACAGACATCTTAACTGTGGCCGGAGCCGGGCGTTGTGGAGGAAGCATTCTATTATGACACCCATATCAGAAAATTCGCTCAGTGTGGGAGCTAAAATGCTTCACTGGTCATTCTCCAGTGTTGCACATGTGCTCACTGATTGATGATGTGCAACTTAATCCTGAAGAAATAGTCATTCCCAGGCTTGACACAGTAACTCCAGAAAATGATACTGCTAATGCTTCAAATGATACTGGAGGATTAAGAGGAGACATTCAGGCAAGTTGGGTCCTTTGGTCATGAATAAAATTAATGAGTTACCAAAAGCAGTAAAATCATGAAATAATTCATAATAATTTCCTTTTCTTTCAAATGGCTCCTGACTCAAACCTCCTTATATGTTACTGTCGCGCCAGGAATTAGGGGGAACTTGTAGTTTCATGTCACACATGTCACTCGTGCGTTTCTTCCTCAGTTCTCCTTACTGTGACGTGGAGAAAAAAGATCACAAAGAGATGACATATAGAGATGTTTTATGCCAGAGTTCTGTGTAGGAGATGATTGAGTGATTGAGGAGGAGGAGGAAGTGTATAGGAGAGCATGTGTGCCTATGCTGGAGGACAAAGCCGTGCATGAGCTACACATCTGGCTCAATGCCTGTTCGCCATAAATAGCCCAACATACAATGAGATAAAGATGCCCCAAGCTAGCGTCACTGTACTCTGTGCATGTGGGCTTACATGGCAACGCACACCAGTGGTGTTGTCATGAAGGACAAACATAAGCAGAGAATGGTCACGTAGGTATACATGTGCAAATTAGCAAATGCATGCAGGCTCCTAGTCGAGGTCAGTGTTCACTTCACACTCAAACGTCACATATTGATGGAGAGAGCGGCAGCGGAAGGCCTCTGGCGGCGCCGCGTTCTCGCTCTCCCACTTTCTCTGTAATTAGCAGCAAGGATGCATCTCTATAGCGTGGACGTGTACTTCCAGCCCACAAGAGAGTGTCAAGGACGCAAACGGCTTGTTTGCCTGCTAACGCATTTTAACAGATCATAATGAAATGAAGCCAATTATGTCGACGGTCTCACAGCTCCCAGTTATTAGCCTCACACAGGAGGGTTGTTGCTCAACTTCTCCCAGCAGCTCGCCTCCCTGTGTGTGTGTGTGTGTGTGTGTGTGTGTGTGAGTGTGTGTGTGTGTGGTAGTTTATGGGTGCCAACTGCCTGCTCAGCATAGCCCACCCCGCTGCCCCCTCTCCCCACGTGTCCCCAGTACCACCAGTGCTGAGCCAACATAGATGCCCAAATACCCACGTAACCAGTGCTCCAAACACCCACATAAGCACAAAAACAAAGCTGAGCCATAACACACTGGCACACTGATCCAGAAGTAGCAGTGTGGCTGCAAAGACACAAACAAGACACAGAGCCAAAGAAGGTTGCCGCTGAATGAACAGGAAGAACAGCATGCTGCCTCAGATGTTCACTGAGTGACTCGCTTCTCTGCTGTCACACTTGCACAATGTAGATTCATACGTTTAGAAACATGTGTAAACACGTATTGAAGTACTTGGAAATTCAAAATGTCAACCCCGCAGACTTATTTGGATATTAAAGGACTGATTTGTTATAATGGATTTCAATAATGTTACATTTTTGTTATATAACCAAACTTTTCTTTGCTATAATGCAAAGTCATAGTTACCACATATGATTCCTTGACATTTTAAGGTAGAATGTGCTGTAATATTCATTCTTTTCATTATGTATATATAGATCCATTAATGTAACAACAACAGCAATAATAATAATAATAATAATATGAAGAAGAATAGAGCTAGATAGAGTGATAGTGGTGACAAATGGGTTAAAGCTGCAGCTGATGATCCACATTCACATCAGTGTGCATTCATGTTTGCTGAAACTAGAATTGAGTCTTGTAGAATCCAGCTTCCTGCTTTCTGGAGATGTAATCGCTGTGGATCAATAATACTACAAACATCCTACGGGAATATCAGGCTGTTTGGTGAAACAGAATCTGTCAGTGCAGGAAAAATGCATTAGAGAAATCCGGCACTTCAACAAATAACACAATTCGATGCAGGAGCTGCTGGGGAATATCTCACTCTCTTTGCCCCATTTCACAGTTCCCTTCCTGTTCTCTGCTCTCTGCCTTTCTTCTCCAAATATGGAAGTGCTGACCCAGCTGGCAGAGAGACAAGAGATCAGAGGGGGAAGAGGATCGGCCAAGCCACGCTGTCAATGTGGCAAGGACTGAAGTGACAATAGCGCCACAGAAGCATGACATGGGGCAAATTGCTGCCTTAAGGTGTTCGAAGACAGACACCACGTCTTAAACTGCAGATTGAGGTGCTGCTCTATCTGGTAATAATATTATAAGAGCAGAAAAACAAAAAACATCAGGTGATGAGCAGGATGAAGTTATTTTAAATGTCTCCAAAAGATGAAGAAGCAAAACTTCATGGCAAAATGACTTTATTGTAACACTGAATAGAACAGGCAACACCACAGTGTTGATACAACTAAAACCTGCTTGTTATGGCACATCGACAGGCGTGCTACACTCGTTTCACAACAGCGTTTTTGAAAATAAGGAAATAAAAAGAAGCCCCGGGCCTGCAAGAACTACTGCTGCTGCTCGGCGACCGTGTACGTCACACGTCTGCTGTCGAATGCCAAGTCTCATAAAGACGAGGAGCAGTTTGACACTGATGCCTAAAATCTGACAGGTGTGCCCGGCCAAGCTTTTGCTAATGACCAGTGGTCACATGTCCCGGTGTGTGCGGAGCACTGGGACAGAGGAATGCTGCCTGTTTGTTTTGGGCTGGACTGATGCCACCGGGCACAGTTCGGTCCTGGTGCTGAAGGGTTTGTTGAGCACTGCAGCCCATAAATAAAATCACTTCTTCTCCAGGAAGGGGAGCCACATATATTTCGGTGCAGCAGGTCATGTGAAGGGTGCATTCAACGCTGCAGACAAATTCAGTCTGGTAAAATATCTGAACACTTACATTATTTAACGCTCTTAGATTTGATCCCTGACCTGCATTATTTTTTTTTACTGTAAGAAGAAATTGGGTCAATTATTGGAAACAAAATCAGTGTTTTGTAATCTGCTTAAACAGAGCTTGTTATCTATGCATGTCCTCGTTTCTATCCTGGCTCAGTTTTCTGGTTCACAGTTCGAGTCCAGACCAGGCTGAGAATAAACAGGAGAAAATATATAGAAGGAGAAAGGGAAAAGCAGATGGTTGTTCGCCAGAGGAAAGGGTTAATCATTTCATATGAAAATGGCCAAAGCCATTTTACGTCAGTGGTGGTAATTTTTAATTGGTGAAAACTAAATTGAAGTGAAAACTAAATTAATTTGAGGTGCACACACTGCTCCCCTCACTGAATTCCATTTAATAGAGAAAACATTTGTTAGAAATTGAGCATACAAAAACCAAATGAAAGAAAACACATTTTATCTGACAAATCAATCTGCTTTTTGCTGAACACTTTGTACTTTCTGTGTTGCATACGTCTACAGCGACTCTACGTGTATCGACTCCAGTGTCAATTGCACTTCATGGAAGCGCACACAAAGCGGACTGAAGACATTTCAGAGCTGGTGTGTTGTTCACGCTCAGATTCACTCAGTTGAGAGTGAACTGCTCAGAATTTTACAGCATTGTTGGATGTTTTCCTGTCGAGTTGTTGGCTGAAACTATAGGTCTGAGGTATATGATGTGCGGACCCGTCCTAAGGCTAAAAACGACTCTACCTGCATACTACAATATGACCTTGTGCTTCCCTGGCTACAGTGGAAAGAAAACATGGACTTTTGTCTGGCTACAGCGTCATCCTTCTCTTTCTCATGGCTATCCGCTTTCAGTAAGTGAGAGCGATCATCAAATATGCAACAGCTTCAAATAATACTGAACTGAGCATCGACAATAACATTTAGAGAACATCACTCAGGGTGGCTCCCACTGTTTAAACATTTAGTCATGAGCCAAGAAGCGTTTCACTATGAAAAAAAAAACACTCTTAAGTACTGACCAAAGAAATGTTAGAAAATGCAGAGCAGCCGTCTTCTCTGCTCTCTCAGTGTGGGTGATTAAAATACTAAAAGCTCCATTGCAATCAATACACACACAACACACACACTTCATCTGTTTTTGTCTCTAGCTTTCATCGCTTACTATCAAAGCCTTTTCATTAGTACACAACAAGCTTTTGTAAAGATGAAACAGCCTCACAAGGCACCAACAATCCTGTAGAAAAAAAAGTTGAACACTTTTTTAAAAATCTTTTCCACTTTTTCCATTCATAGAACAACCCGCGGCATCACCTGGTACGTTTAATAAAAAGATTATTGTGCTCATGTCCCTCAAGACTTGTAAGACGGCCAATTATTTGGTGATTTAGTAGAGAGAGGCAGGACTGAGTCTGTATACAGCATAGAACTGTGCAATCTTTGAAGCCCTTTCTTTCTTTTTTTTCTTTTTGCTCAAAGAACCAGGCTCATGTCTAACAAAATTAGCACTTGGACACAGTATTGTGCTTCACCAAGGCAGACACAAGATACAGGGTACAAAACGGGGAAGGTAGTTCCTAAAGGGAGCGGGACACTGCTGTTGGATGAAGGGGCGGTTCTGGCCAGGGCAGAAGCTGGACCTGAGGATGGGGGGAAAAGGGGGTCAGAGGCTAAAGGGGCTGTAGAAGAGAAGGTATGAAGAGTCAGTGCTGCTGTCAGGTGATGTTCACGGGGTAAAAGCCGGAGACGTGGGATGGAGTCACAGCTATGGTACATCTACTGGAGCAGGAGCCATCAGGGACGGGATGGCTGAAAGCTGGAGAAGGGAGGACACTTGGAGAAAGGGTGAAGGACTGAGGGAACAACGTCTCACTCACGGTAGAACACATATTCAGTGTAGCTGGTCCAGATCTTGTCATCGGTCTGCTCATGGGCGAAGGCGCAGGTTCCTGTGGAGTTGCAGGCCACCATGTGGAAACCTGCATCGGCCAGCTTGTCAAAGGCCTGCTCCAGGAAGGTGAACTTCAGGTAGTAGCGGGAGGTGTAGCGCTCAGGGGGGCGGTCAGGATCCCGGCTCTCATTGAGCGTCTCTCCGAATACCTCTTTGGCCAGGGAGGTCTTCCCACAAACCATGATCCGGGCCACACGGCGGAATTTGGCATCAGTGTGGCTGTCGCGGCCCAGAGTATACGAGCCTCGATATCCGATTGTGATGAACCCGGATCTTTTCCCATCCACGGTACTGGGCACGAGGCTGGCGCAGGCGGCGGCGGCAGAGCCCAGGGATCCGAGGGTACGAGCAGAGTCGATTCCAGGCGACGAGTCCTCTGGGTCACTCTGACATCCATCGTCACCCAGCGAGTTCTGTTTGCTGATTTTAGGCGCCAGCAGCTTGACGAGCTCAGGCAGGTTGAAGAACTCAGCCTCCCTTTGCAGTCGCCCACGCTCGGGGAAGTGGTCGGGAAGAACCAGCTGCTGGTCCCGCATGTAGTCCAGAATATAACGGAAAAGGAAACCATCACGGTCCACAAAGAAACGGCCCTTGGTGTCCCTGGCCAGTCCTTTGGCTGACTTTCTACTGAACATCTCCCCCAGCAGCGAGTCTGGCACGCTAGTGAGGGTCGAGTAGCGGGTTATGTACACCTGGCCTCCAACATTCAGCTCTATAATCTCCGGGAAGGGCACTTCATCGCCAGATATGCCCGTGTCTGGTAAAGCCATGGTTCAGTTCTACAGGTTCTGATCTGAATTAGTACAATCAGGATTCAGAGCGGTGGAAGGATGTGACAAGACGCAGAGACAAACCACAGTTCGTCCTACAGTGAAAGTATGCACCTCCACTCTGACGCCCTCTTATCTAACTACAGCTTCTCCCTGTCATCACTAAAACATAGCGCAGTGTCTCAGCCTGTGGACCCGTTCAGTCCACGTCCTTTACGCAGAGATCGATGTGGTATCCTGAGGAGATGCAGCTTGTGTCGCCAGTTCTCTGAGCAGGAAGTGCGCGGATTTCACAACAGTCCATTACGACTTGTTTCTCTAAATGCGGTCGCTTGTGTTCGCGCAAACCGGATCAGGTGGACCAACTTCACTGAGACAAGCCATAGTTGGAGATGTCCGTGGGCGCGCCGTACACGAACAGCCAGCAGATGAACAGAACGTTCCAGAGGTGGCCAGAGACGAGGAAGATGTACAGAAAGATCTCGGTTCCTTCCATCGCCCGGGTGCTGCTGATGGACGGTCGGCGGAGTCTGCTGTGACGTGACGGAGGATAACGGTTCTTATCCGTCCCGCTGGCCACGCCCACCTGCGATGACGCGCCGGTTTGTTCGTGGAGCTCTGGTCCCGTTTTAAACACTGGAACATAATATAATAAGAATAACTGCTTCCCTCTGAAGCAAAAAAGT
Organism: Aeoliscus strigatus; assembly: GCA_901007665.1. NCBI lineage: Eukaryota > Metazoa > Chordata > Actinopteri > Syngnathiformes > Centriscidae > Aeoliscus > Aeoliscus strigatus. Next base: position 26,555 of record CAAKHB010004456.1, read on the forward strand.
GAAAGAGATTTACCATTTTCTCGACAAAACCACTTGAGACAAACTATTATTTGTTTCTTTCTTTTATTTATTTGTTTGTTTTACACATTTTAAATGTACTATAATATTTCATCATATATGTGTGTCATCCTTATGACATATGTGATATATATTGTAAATTGCATTAGTGACATAATCTGAATAAACATCGCCTGATAAAGTGACAGTAGATGACCGTTTTAAGATGAAATGATGAAATTAATGTTTCAACATAGCGAGTGAGTGATGCATAAATGAAAATGAATTTCCACTGCTGAGTGCAGGCAGAGTCTCCCTGCAGGACGGAGTAACAGTGACATCTAGTGGTAAGATCTGCAGATTTTTCTCTGGGAGATACTTTCTCAAATACATTTCGTTTCCCATTAATAATATAATATCAGTATAATAATCTGATAGATCCTTTGTGTATTTGTGACAATATTGTGAGCAGATCTATTTGTCTTAGTTTGTTTGCCTCTTTCTCCAATCATATATTACGAATCAAATAGCGAATAATGTTCCACGTAATCTCATTCTGTAGGTTTGACATGAAATGTTCTCATGTTTTGCTTTATTTAGATCTGATCAAGATTGAATTGAAATGAAAAAAAAATCTGATTTTTGACTTTGGGGTTCGGGTTAGTGTATATGATTGTGTACATGTCAAATTTGAGGTGATTATGTGTAGAAAACCCAAACATAAGAGGTAAAAGAGGTCAAACTCTCTGCCAGTGACAGAAGGCTTGATAACATGCCAGAGCAACATACTGTGTGACACTACAATGCCAAGCAGTCAAAAAAAATTCATTTGAACGGGGATTGTCACCTTTCCATTCACTGACTCAAAAAGCTTCACATGAGTGACTTGTGTGATTTTTTTTACCTGAAGCTTCATCAAATGAATTACTTTGACCTTCTGCAACAGCCGGATTATCTACGTGCATCTGTTCTCATCAGGCTGATGGCCTTCTGAAGCGAGTGTATGCGTGTATTCTGATTAGAGGCTTCCACTCCTCAACTAAAACACAGTTCAGCACAGACTGGAACAAACGCTGCTGCTGGTGGGTTGAGGACAAACGATGAGACAAGAGACTCACACGTCAGATGCCGTTGAAAAAAGGTGGTCGTTCACCATTGGCATGTATGAGATATATGATGCTGTGGTATCACTGAGAACTGCCCAAGAACTGTGTGTCGGAGCAGTTAAATGAGCCTTTATGATAATAAGACGGAAAAAGAAGAGCCACACTGACACGTGAAGGAGTGGAGAAAAAGGTGGTGAGAAGGCATCTGGCTGATTATTTCATTCATTCATCTTCTCCTGCTCGCTCCGGTTACGGGTTGCAATTGAGCTGGAGCTGATCCCAGCTGTCAACCCGTGAACGTCAGGGTCACGAGACACCAGCTTATCACAGACAGGCGAGGGAGAGGGGGGAAGGGAATCTATGGCCTCCCATTCTCTGAACCTTTTTTTTTTTGAAGAACTTAGTCACTTTTTATATGCTTGTTATGTTTAGACTGTTTTCCAATTAAGGGGCGATCCTGCCTTGAGCCGCGTCCAGACCCAGATGCAGGTCCAGCCTCCATGTCTCTTCCTGGATCGGTTAGCTCCCAGACCCTTCGACAGGAGTCAGATGGTCGAGAAGTAGCATTCTGGGTTTTTTTTGTTTAGTTTTGTTTTCCTTTTTTCAATCTACCGGTCAATCTACCTTTGTATCCTCACCTATGGTCATGAAGTCTGGATCATGACCGAAAGAACAAGATCTCGGATACAAGTGGCTGAAATGAGTTTCCTTTGTAGGGTGGTGGGGCGCCTTAGAGATAGGGTGAGGAGCTCTGTCACCCAGGAGGAGCTCGGAGTAGAGCTGCTGCTCCTTCATTGAGAGGAGCCAGCTGAGGTGGCTCGGGCATCTGCATCGGATGCCCCCTGGACGCCTTCCGAGGGAGGTGTTCCAGGCATGTCCCACCGGGAGGAGACCCCGGGGAAGACCCAGGACATGCTGGAATGACTATGTCACTCGGCTGGCCTGGGAACGCCTCCCAGAAGAGCTGGAGGAGGTGTCTGGGGAGAGGGAAGTCTGGCCATCCCTTCTCAGGCTGCTGCCCCCGCGACCTGGCCCTGGATAAAGCAGAAGATGATGAAGATGAAGAAGATGGATGTTATTGGTTATTAGTTGTTATTGGTGATGTTGATTAGGTTTGATGCCGGCGTTCTGTCGATTTCTGCTTCCCTGTCAGATTTTACTACCGCCGCATTTTCCAACAGCGTTATCTAGCGATTTTTGCAGATTTTGCAACCACTGCTCATATCATTTATTTTCAACCACCACTTACCTCACTGACCATATGTGAATGGTCATTAGTGTAATGTGTCAAATGACTTTCTATTTCGTTATTCACATATGGCCAGTGAGGTAAGTGGTAGTTGAAAATAAAGGTAATAAGCAGTGGTAGCATTATTTGATAGGGTGCATGTGCAGAAACTGCCACCCTGACCCTGACTTCTATGTTTGAACTGTCCCTTTTAAATGAAAAAATTGTATTCCACATATGACACAGCGCGCGCAATGATTACGTAATTATCTCATGATTAACTAAAAATCACGATTGCATGGGCTGCGAAGCTAAGAGTACACGCAGTTTAGTACATCATTCTGTGAACTTTGCATTAAAAAGTAAAACCTATGTGAAATCGTCAAATTCCGTCTTACCTGTTTCTACCAAGTGCAAAATGAAATTGAGGGAAATAAAAATTTATGGGCGTGGCCTAAAGACTCTGAGATGTTACAGCACATGCGCAGAGTCAAGGAAGTAGCATTACTTTGATGGGTAGCAGAAATCGACAGAGCACCAGATGGGGGAGATTTCTTTACATGTTTGTTCTTTGTCTATCCAAGAGTTGTCAAATTGATTGAGTTTCATCCATTTGTGAATAGATTGTAGTTGGCGGGCAATGAAGTAATGATGAATGCTCGGTGTGTCAAGGCCGCCTAGGAATTTGGGTTTTTGTAAGGTTGTTAGTTTTATACTGGGTGTTATATTTTTCCAGGAGAATAAGGTGATGATTGAGTCTAAAGATTTAAAGGAGGAAAGTGGAGGTTTGATGGGGGTCATTGAGAAGAGGTAGTAGTATTGTGATTTAAACTGTCTGCTTATATATATATATCTCCCTATATTGGTAAGCTTTTTAATGTTATTGTCTATTCATTGTCTCTATGAAGAAGAGGGTAAGAGTTGAGGTTGACTAGGTTGATCATGGATTCAGACCAGTTGATAGTATAATCTGAGATTCTAGAGAAACAATTCATGAAGTGGATGGTTTCAGTAAGTGATGTGGATGGATTTTGTAAATACAGTGCTATGTCATCTGTATAAAGACTAATCGTATGATGTATGTTTTTTGTTGGAACCCCTGTGATTTTTGTGTTTTGATGGATAGCTGCAGCAAGTGGTTTAATGAAGATAGCGTTGCGATTTTAATCCATTGGTTGTAATTGTGGCCACTGGTTAAGAATCTTAACCCAGTGGATAAATGATTCACAGAAATATTTTTTTTTACAATAAAAAAAAAACAAATTACTTTCTTAAAAGCTTTTTCTACATCCAGAGAGACTATAGCTGTCGATGAATTTGTGTGTGATGTGTAATGGATTAAGTTAAATAATCTGCGTAGGCTTTTGATGAACGTCGTCCTTTGATAAACCTGGTTTGATCTGAATAAATGATGTGTGGCATCAATGTTTCATGTTTCACATGAAACATCATCATGTTTCAATGTGTAGTGCTAAGGCTTGGCTGATGATTTTTGGATTTGTGTTAATGAGAGATAGCGGGTGGTAGCTGGAAGGGGAGGTGGGATCTTTATTTATAAAAGGGATATTGTAGTAGTGTTCATGTTAACTAGAGGTTTAGAATTCTGTTTGATTTCTATAACTAATTTATTGAAAACTGTGGCTAAAATGTTCCAGATTGTTTATAAAACTCAGCAGGGAAGCTATCCGGTCCTGGTAATCTATTGAGCATGAGTTTTAGTGCATTATGAAATTCAGTTATTGTGAATGGTTTGTCAAGTGAATTTATTTGGACTTCAATGTGTTGTCTTGGTTTGGGCAGCTTGTTGTTGAGTAAAGGTTTGTGTAGAAGTTTAAGAAAGTTTTGTTTATTTCTTCTGGTGCTTGAATGGTCTTCCCTGCTGAGTTAGTGATTGTAGATACTGTTGTTCTTTCTTTGTTTGGCTGGATTTGATTGGCCAAGTAATTACCGGCTTTGTTATTGTAATTGTTATTGTTATTGTAATTGTAATTTTGTATTCAAATTTTTCATGCAGGAGTCTATGTATGAGAAATTTGTTTTTTTTTACGGTTGTAGTTTGTATTTCTGTAAATCATTTTGGATTTGTGTTGTGGGATTATCTGCATTTATGTTCTCTAATTATTTGATGTTATGTTCCACATAGATTTCCTGTTCATCATTTTTCTTTTTTTCATGTTTTTCTTTACCCGTTTCCCAAAGTAGGGATGGTGCTATTTCTGGTGAATCATTTATTTCAAGGTTTATTGCCCGCTCTGTTGTAATATAACAATTAAGTTCTGGATTGTCCAGTAAAGATTTATTAAATTGCAATCTACTGGGTGGTTTGTGGAACTGGTTTATACTCCTGATGAGTGTCACAGGCGCGTGATCGCTAATTATTATGGGGGGTATTATTGTGTCTGAGGTTCGGGAAATAATGTAGTTACTGGTTAAGAAGAAGTCAATACGTGAGAGTGAGCTCATCAAGTGAACTGATGAGAAAAGCATGAATTCTTGAGCAGTCGGGTATCTCAGACGCTAACCATCACCAAGAGCAAAATTGCTCATGAACTGTTGTTTGATCTGTCTAATGATGGATTCAATACTCTATATACTTTAAGTCTCTTCCAACTGTATATACTTTAAGTCTCTTCCAATTATTAATGAGGAGTTAGATATGTCAAAAAGGGAGATGAAAAGGTTATGGAAGAAGGATGGGTCATCGTTATTTGGGTCATAAATAGAAGCTATAGTAATTGGATTATTACAGATGGAGATATTATGATAAATCTTCCTTCAGTATCTGTAATGGTCTTGTTATGAATAAATGGTTTTTGTGTACCAAGATGGCGGCTCCTCTTTGCCTGGTGTTGCTAGTGGCAGAGAAAATCTGGTTAAATTGTGGTGTTTAAGTTTAAGATTGTCAGATTTGGATGTGTGAGTTTCGTGTAAAAGGCAAATATCTGCTTGTAATTTTTTTATGTGGTTGAAAAAAAGAGTTTTTTTTGCCTGTGATCCACTTCCACAGATATTGCAAGTTAGAATGCTGAGTGTCCTCATGCTAGGATGTCAGACTCTGGGGTTTGAATGATTTTCATATGTGTGCATGTATGTGTAGCTGCATGTGCAAAAGTGTGTGTCTTCTCATTGATATAATACACTGCTCAAAAAAATTAGAGGAACACTTCAGATCTAAACAGGGGAAAAATGATCTTGAATATCTTTCCTGATAATAAGTAGGTGATGTATTAGTAACAAAATGATGCCACACAATTGGATAGAAATGAAAATGATCACCCTATAGAGGGGGGAAATCAAAGACACCCCAAAAATGAAAGTGAAAAAATGATGCAGCAGACTGGTCCATTTTGCCAAAATGTTATTGTAGCAACTCAAAATGATTCTCAGTAGTTTGTGTGGCCCCCACGTGCTTGTACGCATGCCTGACAACGTCGGGGCATGCTCCTAATGAGATGATGAATGGTGTCTTGGGGGATCTCCTCCCATATCTGGACCAGGGCATCACTGAGCTCCTGGACAGTCTGAGGAGGAACCTGGCAGCGCCGGATGGACCTAAACATAATGTCCCAGAGGTGTTCTATTGGGTTTAGGTCAGGTGAACGTGGGGGCCAGTCAATGTTATCAACTCCTTCATCCTCCTGGAACTGCCTGCATACTCTGGCCACATGAGGTCGGCCATTGTCGTGGACCAGGAAGAACCCAGGTCCCACTGCACCAGTGTAGGTTCTGACAGTGGGTCCAAGGATTTCATCCCGATACCTAATAGCAGTCAGGGTGCCATTATCTAACCTGTAGAGGTCTGTGCATCCTTCCAGGGATAATCTTCCCCAGACCATCACTGACCCACCACCAAACCGGT
>CAAKHB010004458.1:14269-34050 GCA_901007665.1 Aeoliscus strigatus
TGCAGAGGAAGAGGTGCCAGCTAAATGTTGGGGTTGAAACAGATGGGAGACAGTCATCTGGACAGCTGGCCTTCAATGCCTTTCACAAACCCTTTACACAATCCTCCTCTTCACCATATCCCCATTCTGTCACTCCTTTGAAGTCCTTTTCTTTTCTTTTCCTTTCTTTTTGTTTGTTTGTTTGTTTGTTATCTTCTTTTGCTCCTGCTAAGGGTTATGGTTAATGCTGGAACCATCCCAGGGCCAATGGGTGATTGGTGGGGTACAACCTACATGAGTCGCAACTTCATCGCAGGGCCGACACATTAAGACACGGGGAGAGCGTTCTGACTCGACACATTAAGACACGGGGAGAGCGTTCTGACTCGACACATTAAGACAAGGGGAGAGCGTTCTGACTCGACACATTGTGAACCTCTGTGTGCGTATGGAACGAGACCACAAGACCAGCACATTTAACTGGGTCACACATCTCTATTTGATGAGCAGTGAGAGCACTCCACCAGTTAATGCCAGTCTTCCTTCTTCGCCTTCCTGACGCTGTCTCACTGCCAAACTCCAGTCATGGCATTTTATAAAATTGGAACATTGCACAAACTTCATCTATTCACAAGCTTTTACAGATCCAAAGTACTTTTGATTGCCTTGGTGTCAATAAATATTACATGGCGTGTCCTCAAGGATTTTAAGAATCTGTGTGTACGCGTGTCTCCGTGTGTGTGTGTGCGTGTGTGTGTGTGTGTGTCTTTGTTGGAGCAGAATGAGACAACTGCAAACAAAACTGAAACTGAAAACAAAAAACATACTTATGTAATTTTGTTTGACAGACAGGTAATACATATTCATTGGAACCTCACACAAGTTAGAATCCCTGACCAGGAGGGAAAAAAACATCCTCATTCGCAGGCTGATAATATAACTTGTCCACATCAACTCACGACTGAGATCAGATGTCAGGAAGCAATATCCTGTTCTGCTCTGTTGTCTTATATGCCATCTTGTTTCCCCTCATTTGCTCCTGCAGATTTGTCAGGAGAAAAATAATTGCAGCATTAAAGGTGGGTATGTAGAATTTTTATTAAAAGCTATATACTTTTTTAAATAATACATCCACAGTGCGTTTAGAGCAGCACAGAATGAATGTGTAGCTTTTCATATATATATATATATATATAGATATAGATATAGATATAGATATAGATATAGATATAGATATAGATATAGATATCCTGTCAATTAATTACTTTCATTTTTTTCTGTGCCCGACAGTGTGTTGATGTTTCCATGTACAGATAGTGATCGGTTCACTGTGATCTGACAGATCCGGTCTCTGTCTTCAGTCCTACAGCAGTTTCACAGCCCCGGAGTTAGGAACCACAGAGGTAGAATGACCGGAGAAGAACAAAAACCACAGTCAGTACTGAAAAAAGAAGAAGATGATAGATGGACTCCTAGAAAGGATTTTATTGACGTCAAAACGCACGTGAAAATGGCGACTTTTTTACTCCATCGGGAAGAAGCTAACTCGCTAGCTAACTTAGCTAATGTGACTTGTCGGTTAAATCCCCCTTCAACAATGTTTCTTGTTTTCATTCTATGACGTTGACCCTAGATAAGACGTTACTGGTCGTGAACCATCCACCGCCACACCCAGTAAATGGAGGACCCGGAGGAGACTCAGTCCTCCTGTCCTGTCCAGTGTTGACGGTTCACTTTCACCACTGAGGTGAGAGTCTATATATTCTATCTATTTGTATTCACACAGGTCCCATAGATGACATGAACATACTGTGTTTGTCAAATCATCACACAAATCAGAGAGAATGAACGATATCAGACTAGTGACGGTGTCTGTTGTAGATCCGTCTCTGATTGAATGATATCAGACTAGTGACGGTGTCTGTTACAGATCCGTCTCTGACTGAATGATATCAGACTAGTGACGGTGTCTGTTATAGATCCGTCTCTGATTGAATGATATCAGACTAGTGATGGTGTCTGTCATAGATCTGTCTCTGACTGATCATGGATAGCAGAGATCATGTTAAATACTGTTTTATAATGTATTGATCAGTTGAAATTCATAGTTTCCCTGTAAGGTTCATAACTTGACATGGATGGTGCAGACTGATCACTTGACGCAGTTGGTAACCAGGCTGCTGTATTTTTGTGTGTGTGTTGCAATTCCAATGCGACCCCACTAGTTGGCGGTATTCTGACAATTTTTACATAGTTCCTTTAAGGCCAACACACCAAGATGGACATATAAACTTCAGCCATAATGACAAAGGAGTCTTGTAACAGTAAACTAGAAGCAATGTCCTTTCCCTCATTTGCAATGTCTCTTTCTCCTTGTTTTTTCACAGTTTACACCTTTTCTTCATTATGTACACTAGGGGGGCTTACATTTCCCCCAGGTGATTAAAAAAAGTGTTTTCTCACAATATTGAACAGGTTTGCCCCAAATACCTCTACAGCAAATGTGGTTGTTTGTTTATTGTGGGTAGTCCTGCAGAAAGACAGAAAAATATAGACAAACCAGTCCTGTGGAAAACATGACCTGTAAGTGATTAGCATTTGGCAAATTAATTTGGCAAATTTGGCAAATTAATAAACAGAGCTCAGTGTTTATTGACTTAAGTGGCAAATATTCATCATATCTAATTGGGGCTAAAGAAGAACTGAATTCTGCAATAAATCACAGCGAAAGACCTTCACTGAAATCTGAATATGTGTGCTGCAATGTTTTTTTATTTCTCGTCTGTTTTAGGTCAATGAAAGAACTGAAAGAACTGCTCTGCGGTCCTATACACTGCAGCGGGGAGATACTCATAGGCTTCATCTGTGTGATATTTATAGTAGTAATTTATAGATCATAAGGCCATACAACAGAGGAATTTTTTGCCTTTGCCAAATAAAACACCCTTGAAGGACTGTTTACACCAACTAATAGAAACTAAAAATGACCTCTCTGACTTACAGGATCTTCTGTGAAGACGCAGATTCACCTTTGATGTGTAAGCTGCTTCTATTCAAAGATTCAAAGTGAATCTTATTAGTTCATTTGTGTGTGTCCTCTCATCTTATCACACCCCCAACAGGGAACAAGAGAGGGAGTTGATGGAGAGAGGTTCTGGGAAGAAAAGCAAAGGCAGGCTAAAGCAACCACTGAGGTGTGGGGAGGAAGGTGCAGTGAAAGGGACGTGATAAAGAGGGAGCCAAAGATGCAAGATGTAACCGCTGTGATGAAGGAGGCGTGAATTAAAGAACAAGCACTGGCATGTGAGAATCACTGATGAGAGTTTTGGAGTGGCATCATCGCTCATTTTTAGAAATGTCATCTGCAGGGTGCCACCATGTGAATCATTCATAACCGAGGAAATAAGTCTGAGTGTGAGTGTGTGCGCCGACAGGATGGCGTGTAGGGATTGTTTGTCACCAGCAGAGCTTGTGTGGTGAGACTAATGAAGAGTACGGAGAGAAGGAGGGTGGCATTTTAATTGGCCTTTCTCTCCCCTCTGTCTGTCTTTTCTCTTCATCTCCCTGGGAGAAAAAGTGATGAGTATTGGTTTAACAGAGGTAAAAAAGGATTTCTAACAATGGAGCAGCAGATGTCCTGCTAATTGGTCAGTAAGCCATCCTGTGGCAGACTTTGTGGCAGCGTTACACAAGTGTAATTACATGGTTTGACTGTCATTCATCATCATTCACTTCATGTTTGGGCCATGGTGCAAGGCCGTAATGATAACATGTACTGAGGGGATGTGAGAATGAAAACTTGACGATGCAGACGGGAGGTGGGGTGTGTCTTTTTACCTTTCCACCCATTTTTCCACCTTTTTCATGTCTCTAGGCCAATGAAATCATTCAGTACACAGATGGAGTCTCCCAATGTGTGTATCCTGTATGATTTCATTCGCCTAGAGACAAAAAAATACAGCTTGACTACAAAATGAGGTGAACGTCATCCCATCCTTAAAGGTAGAATAGCGCTTGCCACCTCCCGTCTATAATTGAGTTAACTGACCGTAGTGGTTGTGGTGCAACTTGGAAATGACAAGTACACATTAAATCATTTGTCTTGTGGAAAGGGTTAGGGCTAAGGTTGGGGTTTGTCCACCAAATCATCTTCACCAAAAGCTAGATGTTTATGGGAATGTCATCTGGTTTATCCATTCTGGGTGAAAGTAAGAGTAAAGAGAAAGTAAAGAGCCCTGGGCATGGCTCTGTATATAGAGACCCCTGTATCGCCAAGATGATGCCATTGCGTGACCAAACACAAACATATGGGCAGATGCTGGTGAGAACAGGCAATACACACTCTAACCAAAACAGGTCTGTGTATTGCCTGTTGTCCATTGATGAAGAAAGAAGTATCATTCCAACGACACGAGTGTTGCTGGATTTCTTATTCTTTACATACATTTCGATCTAATTTTACTGTGTGAATTACCTAAGCTGTCTGAATGTGTAAAATTAAAAAGAAACTTAAAAGCTCCGGATGTATCGTGAAACGAATCTTTACGAAGCTTCTGTTCTGAAAAGTATTCTGAAAAGTAGTCGGATGTTTTATTTTGCTTCTGTGTGGATTTTCCTGCCCCGCTTGATGGATTTTGTGCTAGATTGCTGAGTCTCAGCTCCGGCAGAAATAGAACCTCTGCTTATCTTCGACGCAGTGCTCCGGACAGACGGAGCTGAGACGGACCTGAGACGCAACGCAACACAGTCGGTGGAAATGGACACATTGACTAGAACGGAAACGTATTTTATCCGGCGCCGTGCCGGATCGGAGACGCAACGCACGCGCAGCCTTTGGAAATGGAGGGTGATGAGGGTCGATGGATCTGGACACAAACGTTCAAACTAATCTGTGTCTGCGTTGTGTCTGCGTTGTGTCTGCGTGCCTCCTAAGCAAACCTGCGCCTCCCTCACCTCCCCTCTGCGGCCTATTGCCCCCTGAGCATTTGGTCTCTGAAATCCTGTGGTGTCTCACAGAGGACCATCCCTTGCACCCTCCTCCCACCACGGTTGGTCAGCTTGCCTGAAGATGAAATGTGGGAGTACTTTGTTTTCCAGTGGTACCAACCTCTCTATGCCCCACCCCCGCCCACTGATCTCCTCCTCCTCCATCTCCACATCCCTCTGTTACACTGCTGCTTCATCCTCATGTATATTTATGCTTCAAAGCTGAAGAGTCAGACCGACTTAAATTGGAAACTCCAACCAGAGAGAGTTTGTGTGTTCATTTTGTGAATGAGTGTGTCCATCACTTTGCAAGTGTGTGGATGTGTGAGTGAGAGAAAGAGAATATCTCCTTCATCCAAAGATGGAATTCCTCTCCTCTTCACCTCCCAGTCCTGTTTTGTTTTTTTTTTTTTTCCCACCCATCTTTGACATTTCTCTCATCTCCTTCCTGAGTTTTAGCACAGACAGGTGTCATCTGCGGACGGGAACTGGCATTCCAATCAAAAGTCAAGGCTGAGAACACACGCATGCAAACACACACACACAAACTCCACATCTTATATATCGTAGCACTGATACGAGCACAGACCTCTGAACTTCACTCATGCACACATACGTTGAAACACATAGCCAACTTTCACAAATGAATATTCAAGTGTGTGTGTGTGTGCGCTATATGTTTGTGAAATTGCATGCCGGTGTGTGTGTGTGTGGCTGCTCATGGAAGCATGTGTGTTGAAACAATAGAAGTGTTGAGAGGCGGGCTGCATGGCTGACTCTCCTTTAGTTTGCCTAAGAGGAGGAACGTGGGAAAAGAGGAATAAGTGGCATTCATCTTTACACTGGCTCATTCACTCCTTCTCACTCTCACCCCTCCTCTTTTCCTCTTTCCCTTCTTGTCTTTGTTGCCTTAAATGGCCCTCTTTACGTTTGGTTAAACCACCATTTACAAGAAATACCCTCTTGCAGTACCCCAACACATATGCTCTACACACACACCAGCATGAGCTCTCCAAAATAGCTCCTGCCTCCACCCATGCCCAGGCTACTTACTAATCAATAAGTAAATAGGTCTTATCTTTGCCGCTGCACAACCATCGATTACTCTTATTAGAGAACGACAGAATAAGAAACACTAGTGACAGGCAGCAATGAGTCTGCTCTATCTCACTCTGACCCATTATCACACATCCACGTACCTTCACGTCCTTGGCGTTCATGCGTGTCCCTTCCTTCCCCACAAAAATGTCATCTACATCCACCAGTATGTGTCGGTCCAGACCCAGAGTAAGCTTTCTGTCTGTGAGGTAGGAGATGGCGTCCACCAGGATGAGTCTGTGGAGCCAGTAGCCAAGACCCTGACCAAAAAACACCCTCCTCACCCCATCGTACAGCCCCATGTCCTGTACGACGGTGCCCTGCAGGCTGAGGCCGAAGCCGGGCCGCGCGGCATCACCGCTGCCGGCCACAGCCCCCTCCTTGGACCGTGCGTGCAGGACAGCCTGGTATGTAGAGTGGTTGGAGGAAAAGGAGGTCCAGTCCTCCCCAGGTAAGGCGCCTTGGTCTGTGCCAGGCTTGGTTAGGTGCAGGAGGGGGGAGCTTGACATCACACAGCAGTCCCACAACGCCTGGTTGGTCTTGAGCACCAGCGGGAATCCTCGGAGTTTGAGGAGAGGTGGCGAGTTCTCAGTGGAGCGGTAGAAAGCAATGATTCCCACTCTGTATTCGGTACAATACTGATGCAACAGCTGCCTGTTCCATGTGTCCGCATGCGCATATTTCAACAAGTTCTCATAAATGATAAGTGAAAACCGTCCTCGTCCCTTTTCTGTCAGCGGTGGGAGGTCGCCCTTTCCTGAGGCTATTTCCATTCGGAATCGGAAGTGCGCTGACTCCAGTATGGCCACGATGTCCTGACCCAGCTGAGAGTACTGAGATTCCACCAGCACCAGCACCACCGGATCTGTGTGGATATGCGTGTAAGGAGGATTCGGAGGGTACGGGAACGGGAGCTGGCGGTAAGGCGACATGGACAGCTGCTGGGAGCAGGCGGGGTCAGGGGATTGTCCAAGTTGCATGGAAGGTGAGGAGTTGGTGAAGAGGAAGTAAGCAGAGAGCAGCAGGGAGGCGAGGCAGCAGGAGGCTAGCAGGAGCAGGAGCCTGCGTAAGTGGCGACGGAATCGCACGGCAACCGTCATCACGACAACTGCAGGAGAAGTCTTTTTTTTTTCCTTTTTGTCGGCTAAAAGCCTCGAGAGCGTTCAGCACACGAGAGATTGTGTGTGAGAACGGAGCGAAGCCACCCAAGGGTGTGTCATGTCACCATGGCAGGTGGAGAAGAGAGCTGTGCTGCTGGACGTGGCGGAACAAAGATCGTCATGGAGGGAAAGCAGCGCTGTCTCTGTGTCCAGACTTCACCGTGGATTTCAGTACAGGTGCAGCGAGTGATGATTAATGTCTGCAAAACAGGAGAGAAGCAGGAAGAAAAAGTCGGCCAGGCGAGGCAACGTTGTGTGCGTTCACTCTGCTCTTCTCGGTTTGTCTACCGAGATGTGTCACCCGGGGGAATGTTAGGGCACAGCTGGTAACTACAGATCATCTGAGTGAAAACAAATTCTGTCTTTAAGGCCTGTAACACCCCCTGGCACACACACACACACACACACAGTGACACCACAGACACAAGCACAATTCAAAACTCAGTCTGCACAAATAAACAACAGCTGGTTTTATGTTAATTTGTTTTATGTGTTTATGTGTTATGGTGGATTGGAGCTCAACTAATCAGCCCACAAAGCTCTCTGGAGAATTCCTCTAATTGCACCAAATTCTGCACACTTCTGTCCTATTTCTGAACCTAATCGTCTGAAATACCACAAAATTAGAGTTGGAATCCTTTTGCCAGGAGCACTAATCTGGGGGGAGCCCATGACAGTATGGAGCGAGATAAAGGACGAGAAGAGAGATGACAAAAATGAGCAGGGAGAGGAACAAAATGTAATGAATTATAGAAAGAGACAAAAAAGAGCGGGATTAGCATCTTAATGTATGTGCCGGGAGCCAGTGCAAAGAAAAGATCCCACAGCATCTCTTTCTCTCTGCGTTACTTGTTCTCTCTCTCTCTTTCTCTCTCTCTCTCGTTATCCTCCTACACCCCCTCTTTTTCTCATTCTGTCGTATTGAATATCACTAGTCTTTCCTCACGTTTGCCGTCCTTCTTCTCCTTGTTCCTCGCCTTTGGAGAACAAATGCAACGAGAAGGTCACAGAGGAGGAACTCCAGACACATTCTTTAAATGTGACAGAAGAAAATGGATGTTTGCGTAAATCAAACTCGGTGGAAAGTAGCAGAGGAGAATAGATACACTCTCAGAGCTTCATTCAACACTGACGGTTTGTTTTCAGTTTGGGGAAAATCACTTCATCATTGATGATTTGAAGACTGAGATGACCTGTTACTACACGTGTGTCTCTAGGAGGCCACAGGGGGGCGCTGTATTGGGACTGTGTCAGATTCATTGGAAGTTTTTTTCATTTCAGTGAGTTATTTTCATGTAATTAACAATTCTACATCAGGTTCTACGTCAGGTTTCAGCAGTTCTGCTCAACAAAAGGAGAGAGATCAAATCTGATCTGGTGGAATTGCTCAAAAAGAATCCAATCCTCATATCTGAGCCAGTAGTAATGATTTTAAGTAAATACTCGATAACATTACAGTGCGGGTTGGGTTTGCCAGATTGATGGAAGACTCCTCCCCAAACCTAAGAGATGAAATCTAAAGTAATGAGTGTGTGTGTGTGTGTGTGTGTGTGTGTGTGTGTGTGTGTGTGTGTGTGTGTGTGTGTGTGTGTGTGTGTGAGAGAGAGAGAGACAGACAGACAGAGAGAGAGAGAGAGAGAGAGAGAGAGCTGAAGTGAAATAATGCCACAGTTTTCATCGGATGGAAACCACCGGCTCGCCTACTTACCTCTTTCCGGAGATGAGGCGCTGCTGTGCGGAGACGAGGAGCTCCGGGGTGCCGCTGAGGGTGCCGCTGAGGGTACCGTTGCTTCCAGAGGCTCGGGGGCTCCGGTCTGGGTGCTGCACTTCTCCCGTGTGTTCAGGGTGCCGGAGCGCTGTGCCATCTCTCTCTCTCTCTCTCTCTCTCTCTCTCTCTCTCTCTCTCTCTCTCTCTCTCTCAAGAGCAGCCAGCCGGAATGATCCGCTCTTCTCCCTCTTTCATCGCTCCTCTCTCTTCCTCTCCTCCCCCCGCTGGTGTCGTCCCCGCTCTCCTGCAGACGGCTGCTGGTGCCTTTATCTCTGTGTCTAAAGGTGCAGAGATCCAGAGGAGGAGACGGGAGGGACAGACGCAGTTATCAGCCCGCTGCTCGGTAACGACTGGCTGCCGCGCGTGATGCTCCGGTGGAAGAGAGGTGGCACAGGTGGATGGAGGGAGAGAGGGGTGGGGGTGTCTTGGGCTGTTTGGCACAACCAGCCTTTTCCGAGTGATCACTGTCATTCAAAGTGCATTTTAACCAAGGATGGTGTCAATCATTGGGAAGAGGCATCTCTGACGTTCATCCATGCAAAATGCATGAACCCCAAAAGTCATGTGCAGACTTTGTAAAACGGCCCATTCCTACCCAAAGTCCAACAAGCGCACAAAGCATGTCAATGTGTCCAGCTTGATTAGGTGTTCTCTTCTCCCCTCTCACCAGTTCATCAATCTCTCTAACCTATTTGCACTGACACTTGCTTCTCTCAATAGAGCCAGTGGGCCATTGTAATGGCCCCACAATAGAGCTTATTTGTAGTGTGTGTGTGTGTGTGTGTGTGTGTGTGTGTGTGTGTGTGTGTGTGTGTGTGTGTGTGTGTGTGTGCGTGAGAGTGAGTGTGTGTGTATGTGACTTCAGAAAACAGAGAAAGGAAGGGTGAAGAAAATATCTGGAGCCTGCAGAAACAAGGAGCCACTCCCCATGTGTGACAGCACATGGGCGATGTTTTGTGTTTGTAGGCTCCAGAGGAACACACCGGAACATGCATGTACAAAGCAGAGAGAGAGAGAGAGAAGCCATTGGCACTGATGCACCGTGTTACTTTTACTCATGCAGACATTCTGGGGTCACTTTCTCACTGGAAACATCCTTATCTGTGCCTCTCAGTTAGTGTTATGACTAAGCAGGGGTGCGAAGAAACAGAATGAAATATACCAGCCAGAGTAAAAATGGCATACCGAGTGGAAACTAGAGATAATGAAGGTTCAGATTTGAATGTGATTGTGTTTATTGGGAAATCAGGATCAGTGGGTTAAGTGTAATTCGTGACGCTTCACCCATTTCCTCCACATCACAAGATGAGAAGTTCTTCTGCCAAGTATGAGACAGACAATGTGTTTACATGCATGCATGGTGAAAACCAAAGATTTTTGCTGCCACAGAAAAGCAACAACAAAGGCACACATGTGAAAGAACACGCAACAAGACTGGAGATGTGAAATGTGTCAGAGCTGCCATGTTCAACTCGCACTCTTGTTGTCTGTCTGAGACAAATGAGAGAGAACAAGAGGGAAAAGGCTTGTCGTCTTCATCAGAGGCTTTTTTTTGTTAAGTCAGAGATAAGAAAAGACAACCAAGCGATTTCTCTTCATGTCTCTTTCATCTGAGAGTGAAATTGTGGCTCTTGAGGCCCAAGTCCTGTGCGCGGCTTGAAGAGGAGGAGGTGGACGGTTTTGGATCCTGTACTTATGAAAAAATCTAAATCCTGAGTATGTTCATCTTGAAATGAAAGGAAATTGCGGATTTTCACCTCTGCCAAGGAGCTTCTATTTTTGCCGGCATTTATCTGTATGTTTGTTTGTCTGTTAGCAAAATAACTCAGAAAGTTCTAAACGTATGTGGATGAACTGTTGGGTAAATGCTGCCAATGGACAAGGACCAGATTGGACTTTCTGGATACAGGAACCTGTTGAAGGATACGTCCTCATTTTCATCATCTGTGTCTAGAACTCCACAACAGCAGCAGTGGACTGTCTCTGTGGTCCAGTGGTTAGTGGGTCTGTCTGCTAACCCAATGGTCGGGGCTTGGAGCCCAGCCTGGGACCGAGGGTTGGTTTTGTTTTACTATTGAAAGAAAAGGGAAAAACAGAGGTCGTGATTTGTGTAACAAGGTTGTTCATGCTTTTTTTTAAACAACTATTTGACTATTACAGACAAATGCATGTTTTGATGATCAATGAATTTAGAGATTTTGAGATTAAATGAATAGAGGACCAGAATATAGGGTGGAAATCACAATATGGGTGAAAGGTCAAGCGCCCAAACTGACCAGACATGGGATATAAACTACAGTGTGTTCACATGTTCCATCCATTTGGATGCAAATATACTGAGGAAGACAGGGAAAAGATGGTTTTGGTATGTGTGGATGTGGCCTCAGGGGGTCAGAGCGGGATGCATCCAGACAATGTAAGTGACAGAAACACCTGATTTATTGCTGGACAACTTGTACAGAAGCTGACCTTTCCCCTTGGATCAGCTTATTATGATGGTGGCTGTTTCCACTAAGATCTGTTGCTGAAACTCGCTGCACTCTGAGATGGATCATCTTTTTACCTCCCACTGTGTAAACAACAGCAACTTCACTCAACTGTGCTGGCTGCTTGATGCTGTGGCTATTTTAATGATCCCGGCTTGGTCATGTGCGTTCAGGTGCGTGTGTGTGAGTGTGTGTGTGTGTGTGTGTGTGTGTGTGTGTGTGTGTGTGTGAGAGAGAGAGAGAGAGAGAGACAGAAAGAGAGAGAGATATTGAATCACCCACCTGCCCCCTCCCCAATGCCTGGAACTGTAGATAGATAGATGCTCTTCTAGGAGCTGGGATGCTAAGTGAAAGCTGCCTCCCACTCCCACCCCCACCCCAAACACACACACACACACACCTGAACACACATGACCTTCCATCCCCCAGTAGATTAGAGGAAATATCTCCTGGCCGATCAATACAGCACTTACAGATTGATAGGCAAAGTCAAGCACACCCAGCAGGAGACACACATATACACACATGCACAGTGAGTGAAAAGAGATTTGTGTGTTCCATCTGCTTCCATGGCATATAGAATAACCAGCCCAGAATCAATCTATTACTGGTAAGCTGCCAGTAGCAGCATTACCATAGCAACATATACCAGCAAACTCCACTTAGGCATGAATAACATCAGATGTATTCTTCATGAAACAGATCAACTGAACCTGTTGGCCATTATCACATGATACTAAAATGAAGCTCCTACGGTCGTCACACTTCAGTTACTAATGCAAAGTCTCCATGGCTTTAAGGATGAAATAATAATGGTGATACTAAAGGAACACATTGCTGTCTGTTGAATTGCTGCAAATCTTTTAGAAAACTGTTTTGTTTCAAAAAAAGACTGTCCCATAAAAACACACATTAATGAATTAATCTAAGTCCCCGTCCTTCTCATAAACACTGCTCTGATGATGTTTAACGTGTGAATGTCAAACAGAGATTTACAAACTGAAGCCGATGTGGTTGACGTGAGTCTGAGGTCAAAAGCACTGTGATGTTCCTGCTCTGTTCTTGGCACACGAGTCTGATCGTGGTGTCTTCTGTCAAAGAGACAGGAAGCGGTTAACCCAAATGAAGTGAGTTTCTGACATATTCCCTGACAATATAGAAATGTAGCCACGTACTAAGAAGATCATGCCTAACACCCACACATCTCTGTAAACAACCCGGTCCTCTCAGACATTTACAAGCCACAAACACCCGGCAGGCTTGTTAGAGTGACAGAGAGCACCTTCATCTCCGATCATATCAACGCTTCATCTTAGCACTTATTGCAAGTGATACTCCGGACAAGACAATAGACTGCATGTGGGCAAAATGTTTGCACGACTCTTTTAAGAAATCAAGCATGCTTTTGTTTAGCATCAGTGCTAACAGCCTCATGTGACGGCAGAAAACAGTAGGAAACAGGAACAAGGATGAGGGAGGATGCCAAAGAGCATCAGCAACAGTGATAAGATCACGCTGCACGCGGGGGGGTGGAAGTGAAGTGACCTATTTCTGCCACTCTGACCTTGTTCCCGTTTGCCAAAAACCTGACTTACAACCCAAAACTAAATATGATAGTTCCTCTCTCTGCCCTTCCTCCCCACACTCACTCCTGCGGTAATAAATTTCGCTGTAATTACCAGCAGGATCAATAACAGTACCAACATGTCCCTCCTCTGCTCCTCTCCATCGTCTGCAACTGACACTAACATGTTCATCCCTCGCTGCTCGTTATTGACCCGTGAGTGAGAGATCACATCCTGTAGCCACGAAAACCAGAGGTATGCACACATCCAAGCACACACACGCTGACAGAGGTATGAAAGCTGGTCACCACAACCAGAGAGACCGACGGTGGGTAGTGGATTGACATAGTGTGTGATATATTTATTTAACATGAACATCTGGTGTCTTCACATTTTTCTTTTCCTATGCGTTTACCCTTGTAGTACATCCTTTATGGAAAAGCATAAAGGTATAACGGTATACCCCGCATGCTATTTACCTCTGTTCTAGGGAGGTTCGTTCTTATTCTGTATTGTGAAGGACTCATAATCCCAACAAATGGGACTTTTTCTTGACTACGGGCTTGTGAGAACAACGGGACATTAGTTGAGTTGATCTGAGTCGGTCTAACTTAAGTGTGTGAATTTATCTGTATTGACATGTATATGTAGGTCCCAGACCCCAGGGATCCACTGTGACCCCATCGACTGAGATGTAAAGAATAAAAAACTTTCACTTTTGTATTGTTTATAGTGTGACAATCAATCTGCAGTGTGACACTGGAACTAACGGACTGAATGTAGGTGAGTTTTACAATGTTTATGCAGATGTAGCAGAGATAGCATGAAAAGAAAAAAGAAAAGAAAGCTGGTCACCATTGGGGGTAGGACACAGGTCTCAGTTGCTATTGGAGATGTCTCTGTGGCTCCCTCCCAGAATAGCTCACCTGGCACCTGACTAATGAAATGGAAGCCAAGGATGAGCATCACATGTGCAGTGACACAGAACCAACTTTGTCTTTGGCGCTGAGAGCTAGTGCATATACGGTAGGATGTGTGAGTGTGTGTGTGTGTGCTCTGTGGATGTGCACATGAATGTGTGAGGTTTCGAGGCATAATCATCCATGGGTAATGATGTCTAATAGGAAATTAGAAATATCCTGGAGAGCGAGAGCAATTTTCACACCTTAAAATTGCTGACTTGTGATGTTCCCTCAGACCCACACTCTTTGCACACTTGGGTGTGCGAGCGACAGAGGGAGGGTATCAGCATATCTTATCAGCAGCGGGAGGACAAGTCCTCTCATGCACTATATTAATTCATCTCCTCTGTGGTTTGTGGACCTGAGAATATGAACATTTTGAAAATTTTAATGCTGTCAAAAGTGTCCACTCTCTTCAGACTCTCTTCAGAACCCCTCTAACCAACAAGACCTTCACTGATAATTATTCCTAATCAGTGCAGAGAAGGTCAGGGACTCGAGGTTCCTTTCGTGATAATATTTGTCTTATCTCACATGCTCCTGCTGATTTGGTGCTGCACAGGGATTCTGATGTGATCACAGAAACTGTTTTTTCCTGTATTAAAAAAAAGACAAATGCATTTCTGACGATGATCGTGTGAGGGTATATTCATAATTTACATAACCCCACTGATAAAAACACCCAAACATGCTGATAGGGTGTGTGATGAGTCAATTTACGTTGCGACCTTCAACTTCGGTCAGAAGAACCTTGACCAAAATTGATCTTCCACCACAGAGATCATAGATCCCACACACTGACACACCGTGGAACACGCATCGTCCCAGATTCCCTGGTGAAGAGCCCCAGAGGGAGACATTATAGTCACAGTCCTCTGGGGGCTCTGTCACACCACAGAGACTCACTGTTGCCTCTTAAGGAACAAAGTGGTATTACACTACACAACGGACCAGTGCGAACTGGCTTAGGCCAGATTATCCCCTTACAAATGATTCCTTTGAAGAATAACTCTTCTTTTTGTGAGCTAATCCCTGCGATCAACTGAAATGGACGATTCAATGATCTTAATACTGTCTATGATGGCTTCTTTGTCTTATTCTTCATACACCACAGTTCATAAACTACGCAAAACACATCACTGAGCTGTCACACTGGGTCGGAAAGTATTTCATTGTGTTTTTGTATTTTTTGTTGATCCCACACGCACACAGCCGTGCTGCTGCAATAACAGCAACAATGAATCCGCTGCAGGAAATAGTTCCAACACATACAGTATGTTACTTCCTCCTATCTCTATAACTATCGTTAAAACTGCCTTGACAATTAAGAATTTTGCCATTTTACAAAATCAGAGTTGATAATTAGGTAATTTAGAGTATTCTGTTTGGATTTGGTCTTCAAATCTTCTGAGGTTACTGAATGGGATCATCAAAGTTCCTTTAACTCATGAGGGTTATTATTTGCAATACTTAGATTAGTGTGCAAAACAAAATCCTGGTCTTTAGGAACTAGCTGCATGTGTTTCTCTGTCTCTAGAACAGGTATAGGTGAATAAAAGTCAAATAGTCCGAGTCAAGAACACCTGCCATGAAAAGGACGACTCCCTTTTACATCATAGAAAAAACTGAATTTACTGAATTAGGGAAATGTTATAATTGTCTATTAAACATGTTTTTTACCATTATGTACAGTATTTTACCATACAAAAACTAGCCAGTGGATGATTTGTGGAGCCTTTCTTTGCCTCTGAGTGGCTCTGATAGTCGTGACTTGTCAGGTTGCTCCTGTCTCAGCTGACAATGGCAATGAAGTCCACTTCAAACCCAGACAGCACACTGGAAGCGACACATTTCGCACCGCATTTGTAGTTTCACGCATCAAAGTCATCATAAGCCCGATGGGTTGATGAGTATCTCCACGTCACAAGAGACGTTGTTTTCGGTCTCCAAAGGACTGATGCAAACATATCGCACGCGCACGTCACAGGACACCTCCAGGTTGAAATGGAACACATTTATGATCGCACAGTTGTGACAAAGTGACAAATGCACTGCTGACAGTGTGGGTGTGGCTGTTTCAAAAAGGTAATTTCCAAATCTGAAAACTGATTTCAACAGCTCGAAGTGATTGTGCAGTGTTCAAGTGTTCGATTCTGTGTCATTTGACAGTTAACACTTTAAAAACAGAAACACTTCTAAACACCTGTGTTTTTCTCAACAATTCATCGCGTGTAGTCAATATATCAGGTTTACTAAAATCAACACATTTCACATGTTGTTAATCTAACAAGAATCAAAGGCCGAAACACCTTTTGGGGGCAAACTGTGCCACTAATCCAGGTTTTTCTGCCTTCCTGTTGTTTGTAAGTGAGCAAATCCTTAAGTGATAATTATAAATATGTTTTTTGACATAAAATGAAAGATGTTTTAGCAAACTACCTACTAATTGTGTGTGATACTCGTAACAGAGCGCCATACAGTGGAACAGTGTCATCACTGAAAATCGCTTGCTACGGTTACGGGTCACAGTTATGCTAGAGACGATCCCAGTGCTCAATGGGCGAAGGACAGGGTATCCTCTGGATGTGTCCCCACCTCATCGCCGGGCCAACATGGAAAAACAGACAACCATTTGTGCACACATTCACACTTGTGGGCAATTTACCTGGCATACTGGAGCAGCCGGAGTACCCGGAGAGTATGCAAACACCACGTAAAAAAGATCCCTAGGCCAGGAATAAAACCGAGGATCTTTTAGTTGTGAGGCACCGCTGCTGTCAAGGTGTCAGATAAGAAATGCAATTCTCCAACGTAACAGGTGGGAACAAGCAGAACTTGACTTTCCAGACTAAAACTGTAAAGTGACATTCAAGTTGAGTTGCGTTGTCAATCTACACTTGAAGAGTTACATCCAGATTCTGAGTGACACTCACAGCTTATGTCCTTTCTTTGACGCCGTTTTCTTTTTTACGTCAATTTCAAGGATTTACGTTTGTTCAGACATATAACTCTTCTATTTGTTGGGCGCCACTAACTTGAATAGTTCCAGGTCAGACTTTGTTGGTCATCGTAGGTGCCGATTCCAGCTGTCAAATGGTCAAACGGCAGGATACAGAGCCAGTGCAGGGCCAACAGGGACATTCACACCTACGTGAAATTTAGAGTATCTGATTAACCAGGGCTACACCACGTGAGAAAAACTGCCGACAGGCGATCACAATGTTCAGAATGACAATAACGATTAGTCTGACGAAACTGTGAGAAGAACACAATCATACTTATCATCAATTGGACACGTCTCATGATAGGTTTGATATCATAAATTATTAGAAATAATGACAAGAAAGTGATACATCGCACAGCGCTGTGATTAACCTGGCATTTTGGAGATGGGTGGAAGACGGAGTACCCAGACAGAACCTAGGAACAGAACAGGAAGAGCATCCCAATCGTACACAGAAATATCCTGTGGCTAGAAATTGAACCAGGAACCTTCACTGTCAAACACCAGTGAAAAAAAAACAGCCAGCTAAGATGGACATGACATAATATAATTATGTTTTACTATTGAAGTATGAGCATGTGCACAGAAGGTGACAAAAGGGAAAGATGTGTGAGAAATGAATGTGCACATCTGGAAAGTCAGGTAACTGTACATGCACACACACACACACACACACACACACACAAACTGCAGCAAAGAGGGTCCGACCTGCAAAGAGTGTATGATTAACTGTTCTGTCAGAAGTGAGAACTCTCTGGGGCGGGAAGGGCAGAGAAAGGGAGGAATGGTACGGAGAGGAGGATGAACAGGAAGGGGATGGAGGATCATTAGGAGGGATGCTGGGGTCTCTAGGGTCTCTCAAAGAAGCTCTCCGAGGTTTAGGGAGGCAGCTCGTGCCAGCTGCTGAGCTTCAAGTCATGTTGCTTCAAAGCAAAGCATATGCAGAGGAGTCAAAATTTTTTGACCCTCCTGCCTTGCAATCTGTATGCAGGGCAGAATAACCATGTCAGTATGTGTGTGTGTGTGTGTGTGTGTGTGTGTGTGTGTGTGTGGCTCAAATTCTATGCAGTCAGGACTGGCCTGGAGAATCTTCCTCTTTCTCGCTCAACAATGGTAAGAATGGCAAACGCCCTCTCTCTCTCTATCTCTCTCTCTCTCTCTCTCTCTTTCACACTCACACACACACACACACACACACACACACACAGCGCGCCTCCCCTATTTTCTCCCATTCGTCACAGGGCTTGTTGTTTTAATGCCACGGGTAGGTCCACGCTCAGGGTCCCCGTGCTGCTGGGCTCTGCTCATAATGACTGCCGCCTCAACATTTCTCACCAACTGGGGGACAGGTACGCAGTGAAAAGCGAAATACTTGAAAACATCGTTGACAAACACACACCTCTCCATTTGTACTGTAGTCTCCACAGACTGTGTTAGCTCTGTTATCGTACATCTAACATTTGCCTGGGTCACGAGGCACTTAAAGGTGCCGAACATCGCTCAAACGTCAGGAATGGAAGAGCAAAAGTTGATCTTTGGGACTTCCTCTGTGTTCACAAACACATAGGAGGTTTGGGACTCGTGAACATAGCTAATGCAATATGGCTATATTTGCTAACAGCAACAACAGACACTAGAATTGAAATATGGCTTTAAATGGGGAAAATACAACTTTTTAATCTCTCTTCGTTCCTGCAGCATCTGTCCCTCATTTGTTTTCCTTCTCTCTTGTTCATCACTACTGAAGTGTCTTCATGCACAAAACACAACCTCTTTACATCCTGAAAATGTGTTTGGAAGTAGCTGGAGGCCACTCGAGAAAAGCTATTGTTTCTCCACGTCACCTGCTTTGGCTTTGGAAGTGTAAATCACCAGCTAGCTTCCTAACACTCCATTCACTAGTTGGGCACAATAGATCCACAACATGTTCATTCAGCGGCTCCCCCGACCCCGCCCTCCTGCTGTTCAACTCTCCCTCCTTCTGTGTGCTCCTTTTTTTGCTCTCGTCCCTCCTGCTACGCTAAGCTGTTTTCCTCTCCATCCCCTCTTTCCTCTATGTCTCCAACACATACACTCAATTCTGCAGTTCTTGTCCATGATGTGGTTTCGTCTTGTGACGGTGGCAGTTGTGACAGTTTTGCATGCACCTGCATTGTTGTAAAATACACACATTGGTCCCTGCAGACAGAGACCTGTCCTCTGATTGGTCCCTGACACAGAGGACTGTCCCTCTACCTGCTTGTTCATGTTCTCATTAAACATGTCTGATGTGTCCAACACACACAGTGTCTGTTAATGAAAAAGAGACATTTGTGTTTGTTGTCTGTTAGAATGTTTGTTATCAGAGCTGGACGGAGCTGGACGGATGTCGGCCATTATGTCCTGCGCCCTCTCTTCACTCTGTTACAAAAATCCACAGTCACAACTTGTCCATCTCGTCTATGTTCTACATTGTTTATGTGTCAAAAACATAAACATTGTTCACGTTAAAAAACATTGACAACCCACATTGAAGAGGGGCAGAACTGTGATGGAAAACCGAGTCGAACCGAGCCAAATTCAAACTGCGTTGTGGAAAAGCGCCAACAGCTGCAGCAAGTCCATCTTCTGAATTGAGTTTTGGAAACTCATCTGTCATGAGAATGAGCCAGCACTACACACACACACACACACACACACACACACACACACACACACACACACACACACACACACACACACACACACACACACACATACATACACACACACACACACACACATACACACAGAC